>JAMQGT020010591.1:0-55865 GCA_024447675.2 Pterophyllum scalare
CCGTAAAATACAGAATCGTCCTTTGTTTGGCAATTAAATGTTGCGTCCGGTATTGAACCGATACGGGACGCGATTTATTCCGTATTTTCAAAAATGTCCAGCACTCATCTCTGTCACACACACATCAACACTAAATGTAACAATTAAGCACAGAATAAAACAGAGGAATACTAAGGCCAGCTAAATTGTCGCGGATCCTCTCAGGACCCCCCGGCCTGCCACGGACCGGTGTTGCCTGCTGGCGCTGCTGTCACCGTTTCCTAGCGACAGATGTCACACACCCGCGCCTTTTAAAAATGTCCGCTACTACACCCGACACTCCACCACGTCCCCAGAAATGGAAACGTATGCAGAGATACAGATGTGAGTGGGAAGACCATCCATGGCTGAACAGTGGGGATGAGTTTAAGGCAAACTGTAACATCTGTCGGCGAGTATATTGAGTGCGCACGGCGGGCGGTCTGATATAAGGCAGCATGGAGCAGGAGAGCAGCACTGCAGGAACATCAGAGCTCAGAAAAGCCAGGCGTCAGTGCCGCAGTTCTTCATACCACAGTCATCTCCAGAGACTGATATGGTTCAGAACATTATGTTATTATTGATTCAGTTTCCTATTGTGCTTTAGACTATTGTGGTTTGACTGATTGTTTAGGATCTGAGTCTGAATGATCAGTAATTGAATATACAGTACTATTAGTATACATATTAGTATACATATATATGGCCAACAGATTAACAGTAAACGTCTGATTCTTGAGACTTTGGCAAAATCATGTCCCACCAAAGAAAAGTGAAAATTCCATTGCACATTATATGTAAAAAAATTCATAAAACATTATTGGGGTTAATCTCTGAGAGATTTTGGCAAAAATATTATGATTTTTATTTAGTGATTTATATGATTTTATGATATGTGGGCACCCACAAAATCATTTGTCCCAAGGCAAGAGTCTGTAGTTATGATTTGATGAGAAACTGTTTAAAAGTCTTTTTAAAATATGAAATATCTCAGAAAGATGAGAGAAAATGAAAAGTCAAAGTTAAGATGAAAGCTTGAAGGTTTTAGCAACATTTACTATAAATTTGTGGTCACTTAAAGTTTGTCCCAAGTTTTTGTCAACAGATTTTTCTAAAAAAAAAAAAAAAGCAATAAAATCAGGCAACTCCATGATCAGTTCCATTCCTGAGGGTTTTTCCTAAAAACGTCCCCAGGGTTCACAAAGAGAGTCCCTGCAGCAAGAACAGTTCTGCACTTTAAAGCTGCTGCTGTCGGGTCACCACATGGACACAGTTTTAACAAATATGTTTAAAAAAAAGCATATTTTTATAAAAGTTACATACTGCAGCTTTAAGAGTCACATTAAGTTCTCATCTTATTTACATGTAGTTCGTTATTGCACACTCTACACAAACAGATCAGATTAGGTGCAAGTGCTACTGTCATGTGGTCGATCATACAGTATATCATTTACTAGGTTAATTGTGCAATAACTTGTGCGCAAGTTGTGTTTCATTGCACTTTGTTATATATTTGCATGTAATGTAGCCTTATTTAACAGCACTTTATATGCAACAATCTTTCACAATAAAGTCTTCATTGCTAAAAAAAAAAAAAGTATTTAATTTTATGTATGACTAATTGATTTCTTGATTATTTTCATTTGTGAAGGTGGCAACCCTAATTTTAGGGTACTGTGTATCTGTAGGTTCACCCAAAGCATTTAGGGTGCAACCTCTGCTATAGCAGAATGTGGTAATTCAGACAGTAATATTATGCAGTTCTAAGTTCTTTAGTTAACTGCAGTAGCTTTCTAACAAATAGCTAACATAACAGCTAAGATTATTAAAAAAAAATCTTTGACCAGAAAATCTAACATTTTCACCTAGCGGGAGGCAACCTGTCTCCAAACTATAGCAGTCTGACTCGGACTGACTGCAGTCAGTCCGAGTCAGACTGGTGAATGTTTGGAAATAATTACTGTCTAATCTATAAACAGAGACAGATTGCAGTGATGAGCACAACTCATCTGTGTCACATGCCTTTGCAACTGGGGTCTCTGCTCATCTGGTTGCCAGCTGGTTGTATTTTGGTTTCCTATGTAAAACTAGAATACAACCAGTTGGTGTAAGCTGAGCACCTATGTCATTCTGCAGTTAAATCAGCCATCCTGCAGCAACTACATTGTTAGTTGTGGAGGAATTTCAGTTGCACCTGTGTGGTCTGGCTATACTTTGAATGTAAGTAGTTAATGTGAATGTTTGTGTATGTAGATTGCAAAAGATTTATGATTTTGGCTGATTTATCAGAGTTAATTGCCATATTATCACAAATAATGTAGATTGCATGCAATTGCTAACTCGACCCCATTCAATTGCAAACTGATAGCAGAGCGTCTCCATCTTATTGCTGTTTTCTTGCTGCCTTGATGTACCAAAGTGTCTATAAAGGCAGAAACTGACTGTGGCCCTTTTTCCACCAATGGGGTGCCGGTGCCAGTATTTGAACTGTTCAGGGGGTTTTCCACTGCGAACGCACTCAGCCGAAAAACGGGTTCAACTCGGCCCCACAAAGGCTCAGTTCACAAAGCGCGGTGGGAACGCAGGCCCGTTCTTAAGCATTTCACCGGTTCATTGAAACCAACACCAACACTGGTAGGAGCACCGGCACCTCGGCGGTGGAAACGTAGCTTGTTAGTGGTCGCGGACCTAGTCCCCATCTTCGAAGCAACCATTTTAAAGACAAAGAGTTCATCGCACACGGTCACAATAATTTGGGGTGTGCCACAGTCTCAGTTACTCTTTTCACTGTAAGCTTCACCCAGTGTAAGGTTACACTGGATTATCATCTCATTCTGTTTCTGTATCCTGGGACTTTGTGAGCAGGATTCTTGAAAACTTTCCCTTAAAATACAGCAACGTCAGAACTTACCCTCAAACCTTTAATGTAATCAAGCATGCAGTCTCGCGCCGTTTCCCAGAGAACTTCTTAAGCTCATAAATAGTGATTAGACTATAATTATGAATTGTTCAGTGGTGTTCATCTTGAGGATAACTAATTTCACGTGTTGGAGGATATGACTTCTCATGCATATTGTGACAGTCTTACAGCTGTTTGTTTTTTTTAGTTCTACTCTACTAATTGTCTGACAGGGACCATCTGTCTATCTGTCAAATGAATAAGATAACTGTCTCGTCACTGTTAGCCAAATAATGAGTAGGAACAAAAGGCCGTTTTCCACCACAGTAGCTTTGAGGCAGCTTTTGGCTGGCCCACACCTATATTTGTGTTCGAAGACAAAGTTTGAAAATGGTTTCACAAGGCTGTGTGGAGAGCAACAGCTGACAAAGTGACTTCTACCTAAGCTTTCACCTAATCTTTGTCAGTCTTATTACAGTGGACACATAGAGAAACGATAGTCTGAAAGATCCCTTGAGTTGTCTTTAAAAAGTTTTGGTAGTTTAAATGGATCGACAGCTGACAGCTCTCTTTTCTTTATAAGACAACTGAGCTGGAAAAACCTGCAGCTTATGCTGCATGTGATGCTAACCAGTTTTTCCCCCTTATTTGCATTCAGCTGAGTTGTCATCTGCTACGTTCACTTGTGTTTGTTCTTTCACCTCTTGTGACGTGGGACCATCAGGAGGAGCATCTTGTTAAAACATCTGTGTGCACTTAAACAAGCATGGACACACACACACACATAGTTGTTAGACGTGATTTCCATGACATGATGGGATGCAAAGGATAGCCCTTTATTGTTCTCATCAGAGACAATAAATGCTCAACCTTAAGTACGTTTTTAAATATAATTTACATTGTGTTAAAAAAATATATATTTTTGAAAAATAGTTTATGTGAGGGATTAAAATTGATGCAAAGCCAAATGCTCAATCTGATGAGTAACAAGGAAGCCGTCTGCGGTCTGCATCATGGAGACAGTGCTTGGGGTGAGTGTGCACGTGCATTAGCTCACTTTGTAAAATCAAATGGGGGGAAAAGGCAAACCATGAGAGATGGGGTCCTGCTCCCATCAGCGTCCTGTTCTGCAGAGTCAGCTTTTCTCTGCCCATCAACACTCCAGCCCCCCTCCTTCTGTCTCCATCAGTTGCTTTCTCTTTACAACCAATGCACTTTAACTCTCCTTTCTGTCCCTCCTCCAGCTTTCATCTTGTTTTCCTCTTCTTGTATCCCCCTCCTTCCTCTGTGTCCTCTCATTTGCCCTGCAAAGAGACTTGCAGCCCCGATGAACGGAGGGCAAAGCCAGAGCCAGAGAGCATCTATCATCCATTTGCTTTGTCCCTCTCTCCCGCGCACCTCCCCTCCCTCTCACCTCCCTCTTCTGTTCGCTCTCCCTCCCTTCTTGCCGTGGTTACGATTGCTGCACTTCTCCGTGCGCTGAGATGGGAAGCACACACAGAGGGCTCATTGCAGCCCAACTGATCCAGGTGGAAAGCTGCAGAAAGGGCTGACTCGTCCTAAAGAGAGCAGAAGAGAGGTGCAGGTTGACCCTCACTGTCTCTGTCATCACTTAAGACTTCCAGAGAGACTGGAATTGGACAGTCTGGACACTGGATGGGGCTTTCAACAAGGGTAATACTTGCTGCCGCTTGTTTCCCTTAACTGCTAGGTATTCAACAGACTTTTGCGGACTCCTGATATGGATCCGGGTTGACACGGGATTGTCTCGGTTTTAACTGTGAAGGGATCTGGATGTGGATTAGAATACTGATGTGGAGCACCTGAGCTTTGGGGACATAGACCTCTGGGACATGTTTGGTTTCTCCAAGATGCCAAAGCTGTCTGGGTGAGTGTTACACCTGGAATTTACACATTTACATTCAAGTGGCTGCAGGTTATCATGCACACAGCCTTTTTTTGGGGGGGATTTTTTTTTTATCTTAAAACTTTTTGCACTCTTGTAGTGAGGTATTGCACCTTGGTAGCGAGGCAAAAAAGAAGAGATCTGTATTTGCCTTTATATTAGAGGGCATCATTGGTGGAGGTTGCTGTGTCTTTGTGAGACGTCTGACTGGGTGTGTAATTTATTTTGTTCTATTATTTGAGTTTGAGTGACTAAATAATCCTCATTTGGGACTCTCCAAGGTAGCTTCTGTTTTAATATTTAGTGATTTAAAAGAAAGGTTTGAGGAATGTGGCAAATGAAAGTAGGAATAGGATCGGAGACTACAAGGAGCCACCGGATGTTGCAGGAGAAGACATCAACAAGAGAGGACAGACAGTGGTTACTAAAAAAAGTGGGAGGGGCAAAATATAGAAGTGAGCCATGTGTGCGGGGCAAAGAAAGAGGTGAAGCGAGACTAGTACGTACTTAAAAAGGAAGCATGGGTTTTGAATCCTTGTAACAGACAGCCATGGCTACTTGCTGCAGTCATGTTGGAGTTCACAGGTAGAAGATCTCACTAACAGCAGGATGAACTGGCAGTGGTTTCAGGTGGAATGACTTTTAAAGATCAATTAAAAAAAAAAAAAGCGATCAGACAGTTTAAAAGTTTCCCCTGAAGCCAAATGTGTCTTTGCTCTTTACAGATGGCGGTGGCATCCGAGTTCAACTGAACTGGATATCTGCAGCGTTACATACCAAGCTATTTGAATTGAGCTTATTTCACTGAACCAAGTGTGAGGAATCATTAGAGAGCCAACTCCCTGCTCACCGTGACTCATTGCGTGTCACTCAGTCTCACTCACACTGATACACATGATCCTTGATTCGTGTTTTGTCACGTCACTAAGCTCACTAACCATGTCTCATGGCCAATCTTTCAACCGATATGCGAAGACATGTTAATTTTTCTGTGTTTCAGCAACAGAAGTGCAGGATGGATGGAAAAGAAAGATAAGGCTCTGACCTTATAACAAGAGCAGTTACAGTTAAAATAGTTATAAATACAGTGCTGTGAAAAGGTATTTGCTCCTTTCCTGATTTTCTTTTTTTGCATTTGTCACACTTAAATGTTTCAGATCATCAAACAAATTTAAATATTAGACAAAGATAACCCGAGTAAAATGCAGTTTTTAAATGTTGATGTAATTTATTTAAAAAAAACAATTTATCCAAACCTACCTGGCCGTGTGTGAAAAAGTAATTGCCCCTAAACCTAATATCTGGTTGTGCCCCCCCTTTGAGCAAGAACTGCAATGAAGCGTTTGCAGTAACTGTGGAGGAATTTTAGTCCACTCTTCGTTGCAGAATTTTTTTAATTCAACCTTATTAGAAGGGTTTACAACCATCATGCCAAAGCTTTTCAATCAGATTTAAGTGCAGACTTTGACTCAGAGGTGGACTTGCTGGTGCATTTCACATCGTTGTCCTTCTGCATAACGCAAGTGCGCTTGAGCTTCTGGGCATGAACTGATGGTCAGACATCCTCCTTCAGGGTTTTCTGGTAGAGAACTGAATTCAGGGTTCCATCAATTACAGCAAGTTGTCCTGAAGCAGCAAAGCAGCCTCAGACCATCACACTACCACCACCATGTTTGACTGTTGGTTTTTTATGAAATGCTATGTTAGTTTTACACCAGACGTAACAGGAGTCAAACCTTCCAAAAAGTTCATCTTTTGTCTCGTCAGTCCACAGAATATTTTCCCAAAAGTCTTGGGGATCATCAGGATGCTTTTTGGCAAATGTGAGACAACCCTTTGTGTTCTTTTTGGTCAGCAGTGGTTTTCTCCTTTTCACCCAGTCTCTTTCTTTCTTTCTTTCTTTCTTTTTTCTTTACTTTAAAAAGCCTGTCATGTCTGGCAGATCTTGCAAACAGAACAGTGATCTGAATGCACTGTTGTGCCAAACATATTTACTATTTCCAGATGAGCTCCATAGGTTCTCCATAGGCTCCTCTTGTTAGTGTGTCTCCCTTTATTATATTTGAGTTATTTTTAACATACTGTGTGACAATGAGTTTAATCTAACATGTGGCCCAGTCTCTTTCTTATTGTTGAATCATGAACTCTGACCTTAAGTGATCCAAGTGAGGCCTGCAGTTCTTTAGATGTTCTGGGTTCTTTTGTGACCTCCTGGATGAGTCATCGATGCGCTCTTGAAGTAGTTTTGGTAGGCTGGCCACTCCTGGTCAAATTCACCACTGTTCCAAGTTTTCTCCATTTGTGGATAATGGCTGTCACCATGCTGAAGTCCCAAAGCCTTAAAATTGGATTTGTAACCTTTTCCAGACTGATAGATGTCAATTACTTTGTTTCTCGTCTGTTCTTGAGTTTCTTTAGATCGTGGCATGATGTGTTGCTTTTTGAGATCTTTTGGCCTGCTTCACTTTGTAAGACAGGTTCTCATGAACTCAGCTTTCCAAAAAAAGTGGTTATTCAGTTAAATCATGATTTAACAAACGGTGGTGGGGGCAGTTACTTTTTTTCCCACAGATCCAGGTATGGTTGGATAAATTTTTTTTCTTAATGAAATTATCATTTAAAAATTGCATTTTGTATTTATTCAGATTATCTTTGACTAATATTGACATTTGTTTGATCTGAAATATTTAAGTGTAACAAGCAAAAAACAAAGAAATCAGGAAGGGAGCATGCACGTTTTCATGCTATTGTATGTTGCAAGTCTTTGTTTTACACATTTTCACATCAGACTGATGCTGAAAAGCTACATCATGCATTTATTTCTTCTAGGCTGGACTATTGTAATTCATTATTATCAGGCTGTCCTAAAAGCTCCCTGAAAAGTCTTCAGCTTATTCAAAAATGCTGCAGCCAGAGTACTGACCGGGACTAGAAAGAGAGCGCATATTTCTCCCATATTGGTTTCTCTTCATTGGCTCCCTGTTATCTTATCAATAAGGTCTTAAAGACCTTATAGTACCATATCACCCCAATAGAGACCTTCGCTCTCAGACTGCTGGCTTACTTGTGGTTCCTAGGATACTTAAGAGTAGAATGGGAGGCAGAGCCTTCAGCTTTCAGGCCCCTCTTCTGTGGAACCAGCTCCCAGTTTGGATTCAGGAGACAGACACCCTCTCTATTTTCAAGATTGGGCTTAAAACGTTCTTTTTTTTGATAAAGCTTATAGTTAGGGCTGGATCAGGTGACCCTGAACCATCCCTTAGTTATGCTGCTATAGGCCTAGGCTGCTGGGGGGCTCCCATGATGCACTATTTCTTTTTATTGATCTCTTTTTACTCTGTGTATACTTCACTCTGTATTTAATCATTATTATTAATCTCTGGCTCTCTTCCACAACATGTCTTTTGTCCTGCCTCTCTCCCCTCAGCCCCAACTGGTCGCGGCAGATGGCTGCCCCTTCCTGAGCCTGGTTCTCCCAGAGGTTTCTTCCTGTTAAAAGGGAGTTTTTCCTTCTCACTGTTGCCAAGTGCTTGCTCATAGGGGGTCATTTTGATTGTTGGGTTTTCTCTGTATTATTATAGGGTCTTTACCTATAATATAAAGCGCCTTGAGGTGACTGTTAGTTGTGATTTGGCACTATACAAATAAAATTGTATAGCACAGCACCGTAAAAACTCTTTGCAACCAGTTTTGCCAAGCGGCAAGCAACTTCCAGGAATCCGTTGACAGCCAGTTGGAATGTACACATTTTTCACTAGTGACCAGTGGTTGCCAGGCAGTCTCTAAGCCTGTGTGTGACCGGGGCCTAAAGAAGCAGATCTTTTGAAAAGAAAGCCGGCTGGTGTACAACTGTTAGATTAAATTACAGTAATAACAGCAAAAATCAAGGGAAGGCACTCTGCTCCCCGAGCTTTTGCTAAACACAGTGTTAACTAGCTTTGTAAATCCTGAGATAAACAGATTCAAAATGTGTTTTTTCATGATTATAATAAAAAACATGACCTAAAAATAATATTTGGAAAATTAATATGGATGGATACACTACACAGTCCAGAAGCAAGAGTCAACAGTGTGCATCTTCTGCAAGTGATGGCATCTTTATCTTCATATGATGTTTAATTTGAATAAACACCTTTAATTTCCCCTCCCATTGTTTTCCACTAAATCAGCTAGTTGCACTGCACCTTATGTTTGACTCTTTTGTCAGTCGGTCATAATGTATGGCACGCCTACTTTTACACACCATTTGTTGTCAGCAGACGGTGAAATAGCAAGAAATTCATAAAAGTGTAACACTAACAGGCATCAAGAGAGTGCAGCACTCTGCATATACCCAGATGGCTGGTGTGTATCCATGAGCTGTCACAATGCAATGTCAGAGCCTTCTGTTTGCAGATGGCATACAAGCCAAATTTGCTCCATAAACTTTAATGAGTAGTGGATCTTTCATCACCTTTGAATGCTTGTTGTAAATCATTCATTGTAAGACGGGAAATAAAACAGCTGCAGCAGGTGAGGGGGTTGGGGATCTCTCTGTTTATGTTTGTTGTTCTCATTCTAATTAGGGACTAATGAGAGTTTTGTCAACACACATCTGGCTCTATTTCAGGAACATTAACCGAGTCTCTCCTGTCATTTCCAATGCATGCATCCTAAAGACAAACAGAGGACCTGTATCAGTACTTATAGTGTGGGAAAATCTCAGCTTTTTTTGTGTTGGAGTTTGGCAGTGAAACTAGCCAGCAGTGCTTGTTTGTGCTCTGAATATCAGATTACAGAGATCTGTGCCAAATTGCCGTCTGCTTTATGCCAGTGCATGCTGCTTCTTCAGAGGGCATAGTTCCATTGTACTGAGAGCCATCTGACAAGTCATGGCATCCTAATAGTTTATTCATTTTTGAGTAATTCAAGGGCTTCATTACACAAAATGACCGCTAATCCTGTAACTATTAACAATCTTGATTGCACGTGTGTCCACACATAGTTGTCTGTCTATGAAATATTGTCTTCTTTAGTACTATCCTTATCCCTTTTGTACAATACTGTGCAAATGTTTTGAGGCACCCCTCATTCCTTTATATTTTTCTTCTAAGGAAGCAGACTTTTCTTGCTGACAAGAAAATGATGGATCATCAGATTTTGATCCACCATGCAATACTACATGGCAAGCATCTTGCTTGGATGGGGATTGATGATTTTCAGCATGACATTGATCCCAAACACACTGCCAATGCAGTAAAAGCATACCTGGACAAAAAAAGCACACAGTGGAACACAATCAGTCATGGATTGGCCTCCCCAGAGTCCAGACCTGAACATTATTGAAGCAGTGTGGGATCATTTTGACAGAGAACAGAACAAAAGGCAGCCAACATCCAAAGAAGAGCTTTGAATGTCCTTCAAGAAGCCTGGAGAACTATTCCTGAAGACTACTTAATGATAAGAAAGCTGCCTCAGAGAGTTGAAGAATAAAGGTGGTCATACCAAATATTGTCTTTCAAGCCCATTAAAGTTGTACAAGTTCTATTTTTTATTTTTATTTGTTATAACCTCTCACATATTTCAATAGATTGCTGTACCTGTTTCCCATGTATATAAAGAGAAAAAAAAAGAAAGAAGGGTTGGATCAAGACTTTTGCACAGTATTGGCAAGAACTGATTGTTCATGAAGTCTGTCTTAGAATCCAAGCGTATGTATACTGGAAAAAAATGGTAGTCTGGCTCTGCCCAAGACAATATGACTTGGCACATTGTCAAAGATAACTAAAGACAATATGTCAGCCCATCCATACCTCTAATGCTCCCTTAGGCTCCTGTTTTCTTTTGCCTTCAGACCAAACTTGGTAAGCACTTCAAGACTGTGTTTTTCAATGGGAAAAGACGTATTTTAAAATTCTTGCATTTCTGATAACTGTTCCTGAGTCAAGTTTAAAATTTCTAAAAATAGTAAAAAAAATATATATATATATATAAAGGGGTGTAAGTAAATGCATAATACAAATTACACCAATATATATCAGCATGTCATGCATGAACTGTATACAAATATGCACACAGACATAAAATCTTTGATTCAGTCCTAAAAGTAATGGGCAGCCAGTGTAGAGTCATTGAAACTGGTGTAATATGTTCAGTTTTCTTGGTTTGTGGAACAAGTGATGCTGCTGCATTTTCCATAATGTGAAGTCGATTTAATCCTTTCTGAGTGATACCTGTTAAAAGACCATGGCAGTAATCTAATCGAGTGGAAATAAAAGAATGAATGATAGTCTGAATGCCATTAAAACTCAGTACTGATCGTATGCTTGCAATATTCCTTAAGTGATAGTAGCAGAACAGTGTGACCTTATATATACAGCTTATAAGGTGAGACTAAAATCAAATGGCACACCCAGGTTTCTGACAACTGATTTCACATGAAATGATAAAGGACCAAGAGAGGACTTGATGCATGGATGTGGCTTCTCTGAAAAATTTATTTTCAAAAGGTTTGCACACATCCACTTCTTAATATTGGTAAGACAGTTTGCAGCATTTGAGAGGTTAGTTGAATCACTGGGAGAGCTGTTTATTTTATTGGTATAGCAGTGGAACAAGATGTTAGTTATCTGTATAGTGTGGCCAAGGGGTAGCACATATAATGGAAAAAAAAGGGTAGGCCCCAGCATAGACCCCTGAGGGACTCCACAATTTAGTACAGCATAAGTAGAGCTGCAGTCACTGATGGAAGCAAACATTTTTTAATTTATCAGGTATGGTCTAAACCAATGCAGAGCTATCCCTGATGTATTAACCCAGTGCTGCAGTCTCTCAGTCAAAATTTTAAGGACTGTTGTATCACATGCTGCACTTAATTCAGGTAGCACAAGAACAGAACATTCACAAGTAGTTCTGAAAGTATTTGGCGCTCTATTAAGCACAGCGTCCGTACTGTGATGCTGTCTAAAATCTGACCAAAATGATGTTATTCTGAGGTAACACTTCAAGATGTTATAGACCATCTTTACAAAGGTTTTGTTATAGCAGATAACTTTGAGATTGGTCTGTAACTGTTATAATCAAAAGGATCAAGGCCAGATTTATTTATTTATTTTTTGATGAGTGGTTGCACACAGGCTGTCCTTAAGCATTCTGGGACACAGCCAGAGGACAGAGAACTGTTGATTACTGAAAGCAGCCAAGGGGCAGTGAAATCCAAATCTTTACACAGACATTTTGGTGGTATCATGTCAACGCTGCTTGATGATTGTTTCAGTTGTGCTACAGTACTTAAAAGCTCATCCATACAGACTGGCATAATTTTATATATAAATAAAAGAATCAGGAACTACTATTTTGGATTTTATATCATTCACTTTATCCTTAAAAAAGTTTTTTAAGTGAAGACATTCCTCACTTGCTGTGGTAAACTGATTTAAAATTACAGGAATTAAACGATGGTCCACTGTGTCAACAAAACAAAACAAAAAAAAAAGCTTTGGGGCTGTGCTTATTAGAATGAATTAAAGTAGAGAAATAGTTGGTCCTTGCCTTCTTAACCTGTTCACTGGAAGCAAACATTAAAGCTTTAATTTCTTGATAATTTATCTGAAGATTTGTCTTCTTCCACCTTCTTTCTACCCTCACGCATTGTCTTATTAATCTGGGATGGCAACCAAGTACTACACTTAGTCTTTAAAGGTGCAGTTAAATCTAAAGTGGATTTACAAAGCAGATTAAAATTTTTGATTTGTTTTTGTGTGTCTGAGGTCAGAGGAATACCAACGGTGGTTGGAATACTTCATGAAAATTTTTCTCCTGTTAAGCTCTTTCCTGTTGGCTTCATAGGCTAAATCAAGTCTCACCGAATACAACATGATTCATTTTGTAAATTATGGTCCCAATATGATGGAGAATATTTTTTTAAAAAAAACAGGCTCTGTGAGCAGATCCCACTGGCGCCTTCTGTTGTGGAAGCAGAGTCTGGGAACGAGGAAGACGACTTGCCCATCACTGGGGGTGAGGTCACTGAGGTAGTTAACCAACTTCTTGGTGGCAGGGCCCCTGGAGTGGATGGGATTTGCCCTGAGCTCTTGAAGGCTCTGGATGTTGTAGGGCTGTCTTGGTTGGCATGGCTCTGCAACATTGTGCAGGGATCTGGGGTGATTCCACTGGATTGGTAGACTGTGGTGGTGGATACCATCTTAAAGAAAAAAAAAAAAGAGAAGGGGGACCGGAGGGTGTGCTCCAACTATCCGGGTATCACACTCGTCAGCCTTCCCAGGAAGGATCTAGGTGCTGGAAAGGAGGGTTCGTACGTTAATCAAACCTCAGATTCAGGAGTAACGATGTGATTTTCTTCCTGGTCATGGAATGCTGGACCAGCTGAGTGTGCATGGGAGTTTGCCCATAAAGTCTACATGTGTTTTGGACTTGGAGAAGGCATTCAACTGCATCCCTCGGGGTGTCCTATTCTTTCAAGTTCATCTGAAGATTTTTACATCATGGTAGAGGAAGCTTTCTGAGTTCTGCTAACCATTCAGGTTTGTGTTGATTTTGGTTGAATGCTGGTCAACAATCCACATTTAGGTAAACGCAATATTGTAACCATCAGCTATTATCTAATGATGATTAAGAATTTTATTAGACTTTTTCCTTTTACATCTGCATTGGAAAACTGTGGATGTCACATAAAATGGAAGGTCTTGAACTAGATATCAATTGTATGCTATCTGGATATTCTAGCCACAACAGAAGCCCTGAAAGACTGTGTTTTCCCCCATAGACTAAGGCAGAAGACTAGCCCACAAGTTCCCAAGTTGGAGTTAGTGGCCCTTTTTCCCACCGACCGGGTGCCAGTGCCAGTATTTGAACCATTCAGCGTTTTTTCGGTGCTCAGCTGAAAAACGGTTCAACTCTGGCACCGCAAGCTAGCCAGTCTGGAGCCAAGAACATGTGACAAAGGCGGCAGAAGGGCCTGACTTTGCCATCTCAACATAAAGTTTTCTACCGCTATTTCACTGCATGGTGTGTATTGCATGAGAAAAGCGATGCAATTTTCACAACTGTGAATTAAGTTGGGCCCTAAGGCTGAACTTGCTGCTTTGTGTTAGTTCATATCACAGATAAAAGGATGCAAAAACAGATCCTTTGAGTACACATTTTATGTTTTTAAATGCTTCAGTCACACAAGGTCACACACAAACAGTGGCTGGAACCATGACCAAAATTATTACCACAGAGTGTAATGAACTTACCTTTAAAATGGCTGCTTCAAAGACGGGGACCAGGTCTGGGACCACTCGCACTCAGATAACATCCTCAAAATGACAGCGATAAAATAAAGTCAGCCTGCTATCAGTCTGTATTTGAACGGTGTCAAGTTGGCAGTTATATGCAATCTGCTTGTGATAATAAAGTGATTAACTGTGATAAACTGGTTAAAAAAAAAAAAAGGCAAATCTGTTGCCTTCTACATGGACAGAAATTTATTTCCCCAAATTCAGAGTTTTTTGTTGGAGGCCACAGAGCACATGCTGTATAGTATCTCAAAAAACTTAAAAAAAAAAAAGTCAAAGACTTGAGAAGGATAAATAACATCAAGCGACAAGGCAACCACCCCCACTCAATTTCTGTCTTTCCTCACTCTCTGCCTATAACCCTTAAAGTTGCACGTTTTTCTTGATTTGAGTCTGGATAATCCTCCTAAGGGATTTGGTCGGTGATCACTGCAGGGGGGGCTGGCAGGGTGAAGACATTGTTGGCTGTTTCATTGTATATGAAACTGCATCACATATCGTTTGCGCTGTCTAGCTTTCTGTCCCTCTCTTACCTGTCTCTCCTCTTTATATGGCAGCCCATCCATCCACATATCTGTGTACTTTGCCTGCTTGTAATTTAGGCCAGGCAAAAGTCAGCTTCATAGGTGAGATGCACCCTTCAAATGGAGTCTGACGTTGTTTTAGACTGTACGAGTGTGTTGAAATGTATATTTGTTGAAAAGACATTTGTTGGTTCTTAAATTCGCTTAAGAGGAGATGACGTGGTGCTCTTATTTTTTTAATTGCAAACATTTATTTCATCTCGGTCTATTACACATTAGTTATCGCTTAGTGCTTTTTTTTTTTTGATAAAAGATACAAGCTCTTAAATGAAGTGCTTTAATCAGTCCTGCATTCCGACCAGTGTCTTCTGCAGGGAGTCATTTCCTGGTGAACGCTAATGTTCTCTTATGCTGTGATTATCACATTTTCTTTCCCATAATTCCATTCATTTCTCACAGCAGATAATACTGAATTGCTGTAGTTATGCGCTTCAGCTTCCGCTCCCTTTTGACGTAAGCCCCAAATTTGATCAATTACGCAAATGAAGCAAAGCTCTTTTTTTTTTTTTTTTTTTGCTCCTTTCAGATTTTAACTTCCTTCCCTCGTCTCTGCTTCACAAAAACAAATGGCTTTCAGAGCAAGCAGAAAGCACACTCAAACTCAAAAATAATATGAGTTGCAGATCAGTGATGCAAAAAGTGACATTTTCATTGAATTTTGGCTCAGGGGTGTGCGTCATGTGTTTTGTTGATGTGACAAGAATGTGACACAAAGCGCCTGTTTCTCTGTTAGCTCCTTCATGTGTCATGTATTCTGCATGGAAGCCTCAGTAAGGCTGCTTGGTGCATCATTTAGTGACACATAGGCTTCTGTATCAGTGGATAACTGCCTTGTTGCCCCCATATTGTGACTGCAGAAATTCATTTTCATTTGCTGAGACCACCTTCTGATTTCCCTAATGTCCATAATAAGGAATGCAGCTGTGTTTGTGTTGAAACCACAGAAATCCTTGTGAAGAAAGACACACAAACTTCTGTATTCCAAACTAATTTACTCATGTGAGTGATCTCTCTGAGTTTATAGCTCCATTCTCACAGTACACTATACACTAAGTTTCCAAGTAGATTCAAATGTACAGGGGTTGGACAATGAAACTGAAACACCTGGTTTTAGACCACAATAATTTATTAGTATGGTGTAGGGCCTCCTTTTGCGGCCAGTACAGCATCAATTCGTCTTGGGAATGACATATACAAGTCCTGCACAGTGGTCAGAGGGATTTTAAGCCATTCTTCTTGCAGGATAGTGGCCAGGTCACGATGTGATGCTGGTGGAGGAAAACGTTTCCTGACTTGCTCCTCCAAAACAGTGGCTCAATAATATTTAGATCTGGTGACTGTGCAGGCCATGGGAGATGTTGAACTTCACTTTCATGTTCATCAAACCAATCTTTCACCAGTCTTGCTGTGTGTATTGGTGCATTGTCATCCTGATACACGGCACCGCCTTCAGGATACAATGTTTCCAGAACGGTTCGGTAGTCCTTGGCAGTGACGCCACACTAGCCAAGGTGCCAGATCTGGCAGCCCAAACCATCACTGATCCCCATGCTTCACTCTGGGCATGCAACAGTCTGGTGGTACGCTTCTTTGGGGCTTCTCCACACCGTAACTCTCCCGGATGTGGAGAAAACAGTAAAGGTGGACTCATCAGAGAACAATACATGTTTCACATTGTCCACAGCCCAAGATTTGCGCTCCTTGCACCATTGAAACCAACGTTTGGCATTGGCACGAGTGACCAAAGGTTTGGCTACAGCAGCCCGGCCGTGTATATTGACCCGTGGAGCTCCGGACGGACAGTTTTGGTTGAAACAGGAGAGTTGAGGTGCACATTTAATTCTGCCGTGATTTGGGCAGCCGTGGTTTTATGTTTTTTGGATACAATCCGGGTTAGCACCCGAACATCCCTTTCAGACAGCTTCCTCTTGCGTCCACAGTTAATCCTGTTGGATGTGGTTCGTCCTTCTTGGTGGTATGCTGACATTACCCTGGATACCGTGGCTCTTGATACATCACAAAGACTTGCTGTCTTGGTCACAGATGCGCCAGCAAGACATGCACCAACAATTTGTCCTCTTTTGAACTCTGGTATGTCACCCATAATGTTGTGTGCATTGCAATATTTTGAGCAAAACTGTGCTCTTACCCTGCTAATTGAACCTTCACACTCTGCTCTTACTGGTGCAATGTGCAATTAATGAAGATTGGCCACCAGGCTGGTCTAATTTAGCCATGAAACTTCCCACACTAAAATGACAGGTGTTTCAGTTTCATTGTCCAACCCTTGTACATATATGATGGTGACATTTGTTAATGTCTTTTGGAAGAACAGTGTCCCTGCTTTTTTGGTTTTCTTCCTTAGCACACTGTTGAGGATTTTAAAGTTTGAAAATAACCATAAAACATTAAAAAAAATTATAGCCACACAGGTTTGTTGCACTTGGGACACGTTAATGTCAAGCTCCTCAGTTAATCTTCTCATGAATTTACTCATTTTTATACATTTCTATTACATTTACAATTATTAAGTTTTCAAAAGTAGAATGGGAGGCTCCTTTACTGTGTTTGGGTTCAGGAGATAGGCAGCCTCTCTAGTTTTAAAAGTAGGCTTCAAACTTTCCTTTTTGATGGAGTTTATAGTTTCACTTTTGTTTACTTTCTCCCATAGTTTTTAATTTGTCCTTCTCTCTATATGGCCTCCCTATGTCTTTCACACCTCAACCTCCAACCAGTGCAGCAGATGGCTGCCTATCCCTAAACCTGATTCTGCTGAAGATCACTTCCTGTTAAAAGGGTGTTCTTCCTTCCCACCATTGCTGAGTGCTTCTTCATAGGCAATTGTCTGATTGTTAGGGTTTTTCTCTCTAATATTGTAGGGTCTCTACCTGACAGTAAAAAAAGCTGTTGTTGGTACTATATAAGTATAATAAGTTGAACTCAATTTATACATTAGTTATGACACATAATGCCTATCCCAGCTGTCATAGGGCAGGAGGCAGGTTACACCCTGTACAGGTCGCCCGTCTGTCACAGGTCTAACACAGAGAATTCCTTCCAAGAAAAAAACAAAAAAGATTTGATGCTTGTGTATATGAAATAAAAATAAAACATTAAAATCAAAGAGATGTTGCAGGAAGATACCACAAAATGCAGGTTTGTTTGGCATTTGCACCCTAAAATTAAGTGCTGCTGCATTCAGCCTTCAAACATACTGACATGCTGCATTTCCAGTGCATTTCACAATGTACTATACCTTCTTCATCCACTGTCTGGACCACTTACCCTTACAGCTGCTACTGTTTCCTTTTTGCATACTAGTAAATGTTTGGTTTCAGTAACGCCATAGTAGCAGATTGGTGGCTAGTGGCTCCATAGTGTAGTGGTTTATACTGTTGCCTAACAAGTGGAAGATGCCCACTTTGATTTCAGGAGGAGACACCAATCCCTTTAGGACTCCGTCAGCAAGGGCATCGAGTATAAAAAAAAAATCTGCCCAATTAAGTGTGTGGAGCTACCTTCTGTGGTGACACTTTGTGCATTAGGGAGCAGCTGAAAGTAACTTCTGTCTGGGGTGACTGTGGCTCAGGAGGTAGAGCAGGTCACCTACTAATCAGAAGGTTGGTGGTTCAATCCCTGATTGCTCAAGTCTGCATGCCAAGGTATCCTTGGGCAAGATACTGAACCCCAAGTTGCTCTCCAATGCAACCGTCAGACTATGAATGTGAGAATGTTAGATAGAAAGCACTTGGCTGTAGAAAGAAGTGCTTGAATGTGTGTGAATGAGGCATGTTGTGTAAAGCACTTTGAGTGCTCAAAGTAGAGTAGAAAAGCGCTCTATAAGAATCAGTCCATTTACCATTAAGTAATAGGTGATCTATTATCTCTTTGTACAACAAGTAAAGAGAGCTAAAAACTATGTATTTTACTAATAATATTCCTATCAGCATTATTTTTCATAATTGTCCCATGGTTTAAACACCATCTTATGTATATTGCTTCTTCTACACAAACAGAGAGCCTGCAGACCGATCCAACATCTGTACCACAGTATAATAAATAAACACTTCAAAGATTGATTATCACAATTGAAACAGAAATGTGCATGATGATTACACATCCTGGCATTAACTGGACACATGAAAAAAATTTGGCACGATAGGCTGGCCTTTTTCCCAATTTGGCTACAAATATCTAGATTGTTCAGCCCAGCAGAAGCACAGCAGCAGCAATGATATTGTTTTTCACAACTACTTTTTGCACTTTCCCCCTCAGCTATAAGCTATAAACCACATTTCAGGCTTTAAAGCCATCCCACATTATCATAAAATCAGCCTATATGCCAATGACATCTTGTTACATTTAACAAATCTCTCAACTTCCCGCCTGCCAATCCACAATGGGAATAACAGTTTTGTCAGTCATCTGTATACTTCATTAATTAACCATAACCATACAACCAATCCATTAAATATCTCAGAATCTGTATTTTAACACATCCAAATTTATAAATTTAAACTCAGTTTTATCCTTTTACAACATATCCTTCCAAAATACTTGGGTAGACTCCCACTCTCTTTGATTCCAATATGAAAATGAAAATTATCCCAAAAATATCAATTTGCAATGCAGGCAATACATTTAATTGTCAAAACAAAAGCTCCAGGATTAAAATAACTCCATTCCAAAACAGTATGGCACACTCATTATGGCACGCTCAATGCACCACATTTATACTACGACTTCCCCATCCACCAACTTAACGACTTATGTGTCTTATATGACACTGGACAAACATCTCCAGTTCTCTTTGGATTGATATTGAACATGTCATCTGTAAGTATCTCCCCATTCAGCATATTGCATTTATAGATTAATTGATTAACCCCCACAACTGCTTCAGATTTACACCATAAACATGTCTCCCACTGCCTGCTGAAAGCAGATGTCATACTTAACGTCAAACTATGGCTTTCGACTCATACTCAATCAATAAAGAACTCATTAACGTCTCTTTGTGGAAATGGAAAGATGTCACCACCATTGGGTGCCTTTTCAGTGGTAGCTCTCGTGACCTTTGACCCTACTAAAGCATGCATAGAATATAACCCAGTTTTGTCACTACTATACTAGTCAAAAAAACTTTCAGCTGATTGGTTTAAATCAGTGGCGGGACTGGGACTTGGTTTCTTCATCTTCTCTTTCTTCTTTTCTCGGCTGCTCACTTCAGGGGTCGTCACGTCGGATCATCTCCCTCCATCACCTCCTATCCCTAGACTCCCCCTCATGAATCTTCTCTGTAGCCTTCCTCTTTTCCTCCTGCCGGGCAGCTCCGTATTCAACATCCTTTGTCCAGTATATCCACTATCCCTCCTCTGCATATGTTCAAACCATCTCAGTCTTGCCTCTCTAACTTTGTCTCCAAACTGCCCAACAAGAACTGTCCTTCTGAAACACTGATTTCTAATCCTGTCCATCCCGATCACTCTCAATGAGAATCTTAACATCTTCACCTCTGCCACCTGTCTTTTTCTCACAGCCATACTGTACATCGTAGCCAATCTCACTGCCATCTTGTAAACCTTACCTTTCACTCTTGCTGTCTGTCTCCCTGTCATTCACACAGGGCTTCTGCTGAATTTTCATTTCCCTTCTCTCCAGTGCATCCCTCCACCTCCCCAGGTTCTCTTCTACCTACTCCCTACTCTCCTGCTTGACTTCATCCATCAGCCTGTCCATCACCACTGCAAACAAGAAGGGGCTCAGAGCCAATCCTCGATGTAACCCCACCTTGAACCCATCTGTCACTCCTACCGCACACCTCACACAGTCTTGGCACCCTGTCATACGTATGTTTTCTCTAGATCCAAAAAGGCACAGTGCAACTCCTTCTGACCTTTACCAAACACAAATTAACTCACTTGTACAGCTCAGAATTGGTTCAGTTTACTGCATTCTCAAGCCAGTGACCTCAGAAAATACACAAAAAAAGTTTATACACAACATTAGCATCATCAGCGTCACCATGCTGCAACTAAACTCGACCGAGATTGCTCAACTGGCATTCTAGAAGCCATGACATGGGTGTCCGAGCTGTTGCTGCAAAACTAAACCAGACATCAAAAGGCAAATGCAACAGGACATTCTCCAAGTTATGAGTTATGAGCATCTGAGCCTCACAGACTGCAACACTTGCACACAATGTTCCACTGCAGTGTGTACTGCTCCTACTACTTCCATCCACTCTGGCTCTGCACATGCTTAGTATTCCCCTCTCTCCTTCCATCTTTCTTCCAGTCAATATTTCCTCACTTACAATCCCACAACATCTACAAATCTTCAACTAAAGCTTCAACAGTGGCCAAGAAAAACCAAATTACTCAACTGGAAAGACAGGACAAAGTTATCTATAAACTACCGACTCGATATGTTTACAGGCCGTACACAAAGCTCTCGTCAGCTCTAAAGGACAATCTCCTCACCTGATTTCCTTCCCGGAGGCTGATTTCTCTCCACGCCGCCTCGCTCAGGCAGATATGCCAACTCAAAACATCGAATAACCCACAATCAGACACACAGAGATACACATACACACTATGCAGTCATCGAAACTGATGTTTCTGTTGTTTTACATAAATTCTTCCTTTTTGTAAATGAATTTTTTAAAAAGTGGAACAACCGGATGTTTCAAGAGCACAACATCTGCAGTACACGTCCTTTTCCAAGTGCGCACTCAATAATTCATCACTCCGGCTTAGTTTTACTCCACGCAGCGAGCAGTTCTGCAGTTGTAGGACGAAAGAAAAGTGAGAAATATCCTGTATATCGTACATTTTTAGATTTCCTCACACACACACGCTCAGGCCCTGTGAAACAAAGTGAATCAAACATGACAGAAAAATGTGGACTTGATGAATGCTTGTCATTTATCTTTAATGTCAAATGTAGAAGTAGGGACTTTTCTTTTTATAAAGTTACATAAACTTGTTATGCACTGGCATTGATCGTGTCTTTTCCTATTATGGTGAGGGGTTTCCCACATCAGTGTCACACACGGTAATTTGTTGTGACATTAGACTTTCACTCAGTCATCTGTTAGGTCATTTGGTCAAGGAATCTGATAAAGTGAAGGGAAAAATGGAATAGAAAAAAAATAATAAGGTGAGTGAGTAAAAAAGGAGGTGAAAGATGAGCTGAACACTGAGTTCAGCCAGTTGCTTGTTTGCTAATACGTGTGTTTTCTAAAGAGGCTAGTGGAGGAATTAGTTCTGCTCCAAATACGATCACATAATACATGTGTGCCAATGTGTACTCTCACTGTCACACACACATTAAATGTGCTGTAAGCCGTACAGGTCTCACACATGAACACTCACGCTGGCTTTCACTTTTAAGCCTGATGTGATGGGAGGTGTATAAACACACAGTCCGGTCCCTGCTGACTGAGCAGCGCTCTTGTTTCCCCTAATTAGGATGAAATGAATTGGCTAATTGAATTTTGAGTAAATTGAAAATCCAAACAACGTTTGAGGCCTCCCAGTTTTCCGAACGCATCAGCGTGAAGCTGGTTGAAAATGTATCAATGTTACTGCACAACTTCATTTTTCACGTGTCAGTGCAACAAACTGGAAGATGGGAAACTCCATATTGTTCGGTTTGAAACAACTGACACGTGAAACCTGAAACACACTGCAAGCAAACTAACAGAAAGGCACTCGATCAATGTCTGTAGTATTGTAGGATATTATAAATCTCTTTTACCCCTTTTTATGGGTCAACTCACCAAAATGGCAAAATATGAAAAATAATTCTACAGAAGACCAGTTTTTATATACGTACATGCACACAGATAGTACTGTAAAAAAAGGTCCTCTGTCATTTCTTCATAAAATGAAGAAATAAAACAGGTGCAGTAATTTTTACTTTTTTAAATTGCAAACATAGCTGGAAATACAGTTTATAAGGCAAACACAGTTTGTGCAATTCTGACAAGCTTGAAAGTCGATATTTCTTCTTCAGCACAGCCTGAACTCTCTGAGGCAGCTTTCTTGTCATTTCTTTAAGTAGTCTTCAGGAATAGTTCTCCAGGCTTCCTGAAGGACATCCAAAGCTCTTTTTTGGATGTCAGCTGCTTTTTGTTCTGTTCTGTGTCGAGATGATCCCGCACTGCTTCGATGATGTTGAGGTCTCCATCAGACCTGTTTCTACTGATTCTTGTGTAATGTGGCATACCTCAGCTTTTTCTCCCTTCCTTAAGAACGGCTTCCTGACAGCCACCCTTTCCAATGATGAGGCTTCAGTGAACAGTAGATGGATCAACTGAAGGGCCAGATGCATCTCTCAGGTCCTGTTTCAAGTCTTTGCTGGATTTTTTTTTCTTATTTCTTAAGGACATAACTTTCTGATACTGTTCATCTGCCGGAGATAGATTTTTAGTACTGCCACTTCTTCTGCTTCTTTTGTCCTCCACTTTTCCAGTTTCCTTTAATTTAAGGACACACTGCACACTGTACTGAGATATGCAAGCATTTTTCGCTAATAGCTCTTTGGGAATCACCTTGTTGGTGCAACAGTGCCTGTCAGACTCTGTTATCTTTGGCATTTTTCCTAGATTCAACTTAAAAAAATGGAAATGTGTTTTTGTGACCGGTTACTGGAAACAAAGTACCTGAAGATACTATTTAAAATTGGTTCTTTGCTAAGTTGTCCAGTTCATCCCTTGAGTTAGGTGCCTTGTAATGCTTGAATGAGATCAGTTCTCAGTGGCTTAACAAACTAAATATATTCCTCTGAAAAGAGTCGGGTATAAGGACTGGACTGAAAATGAGTGAAAAAGCATTGAAAAGTTATACCTTTATGGTCAGTTGTGAGTTGATGTAGCCTAGCATAAGGACCAAAAATAGAGATGGAGGAGAGCACCACGTTTGTCTCTATCAAAAATGAAATACTTGACTTCTTTAATTTTTACTTTCACAACCTTTGAGCAGCATATTCAATTCAGCATCACAGATTTCAGTGTAGCTTTATCGCTGTGATGTGAAGACCTTGGAACGCTGTGCAGTCAATGCACCCGAGTCTCGCAAAGACATACTTCCAAAATGTAACTATGTTTATGGTTCTGTTTTTGTATTTTACACAAGTGTTAATTGATCAGCTGTAAGTATGTTTATCAGTGTGCTGCCTCATATTTATCTATGGCATAGCCTACCTAATTCCGGTTTTTATTTTCTGCCTCGCTCGCTCTCTTTTTTTGGCTGTAAACAATCTGAGAGCGGGAGAGATATTCTTTCGGAAATTATGATTCAAGAAGCAAGACATGAGCTTAAGTGTTTCTCATTCATCCTAATGATCACCATTCTCCTGCATAATCTCATTTAGGGAGCATTTAGAGGTATTTTTAGCCCGTGGAATCAGGCTTCATTGTCGGCTGCAGATGTTTTAGTCGGCTGTACTGTTTTCAGCCTGTTTGTGTTTTGACAGGAACTGAATGCACCCAGTGATGGCTTTGCTCGATTGTATTTAGTGACGTACATTTGTGCATTCTGCAGCTATGGATTCTTTCACACACTGAAAGCAGAAGCGCGGGCAAACACACACGCGCATGAGCACTCTCACTCTCACTCGCTCTTCCTCTAACCTTTCCAATTGACTTGAACCAAACAGACGGAGGGTAGTCAATGCTTTGGTTGTCACTGCATCACGCGAGTGCAGCCAACCAACCAGAAACACAGTGGTAGTGAAACTCCCCACAGGCATGACCTCAGTTAATGCAGCGTTCCCCAGTCCGAACGGGCATAAAGAGCTCTGGCACAGAATGGAAAATTAACTTTAAGAAGATATGGAACAAATGCAAACACATAGGACCAATTTTTCAATTATTACAATACAATTATTTAATACATGATGTTTTCTGAGAGTCTAAGAACACACAAACCTCACTTGACTTGTGGTGAAATGCTGAATCTCGTTAAAGGTTTTGGTTTTCTGCTCTAGCTCGACACATACATTAAAGGTAGATCAACTGATTGTCTGAATTTATTGTATATTAAGGCTTTGAAAAATATTATAACTCCAGAACGCATCAGTTCTTTCTAATATCGAATAAAATCTCTATAATGATCCTGGTTTTACCCTTGGTGAGTTCAAGTGTTGCTCCAGAGGGTGCTGTGGCCAACTATAGAAGTTATTGATTCAACAACAGCAGAATTATAATTCAACAATCTTTTTTTTTTTTTTTTTTTTTAAAAACTATAATTTGTAACTTGCTCTGCTGCCCTTTCATATTTTCTGCCCCTTGGTTCCGCTGGGCTCCCCCTGACATTTGCAGAGAATCAATGAGGTGTTGTGTCGTGGACTCTGTTGTCCAACAGAGATACACCGCTGCGCTGCAAAGGTTGAAAAGCAATGCTGTAAAGTGTTTTAGGTCTGCTGCTGAGACAGAGGACGATATCAGCATGTTACACTGTGACACAGTGTAGACACAAGTACAACTATCACCTTTATCTTGTCCAGATACAACTTAAGGCATTACTCTTATTCTCCATTCTCTTCTTGTAGTTGCTCTTTTTGTGTTCTTCAGAATTATTGGTGACCTACTCTAAGCCTTTCCTAAGCTCAGTTTTGCTTACTCCTCAGAATGAGTGGTGAGATTTCCAGTTTGATTAATCGAGGGTCCAAGTGAAACCATCTGTATCGAAACGCTAGTAGTAATATATCATCTAAAGCAATACTTGTTGCAGAGCGAGCATGACCTTCTATTGAGCTGTAAGAGTCATGTTGCCTATTTATTTGTTTCAGCTCCCATTTTCAACACACTAAAGCCATCCTGTTAGTCAGTCATGCTTTGGCTTACACAGAACCCATAAGGCAGTAGTCATTTTGCATTTGCATTACCTTAAAGGATTAAAAACTTATCTACACAGTATACCAGCCTTGCATAAAGCATGTGTTTATTATCGTGTTAAAACAAAACAATAACAACAGGCTGCTTCATGTAAAATTAATGTTTTATTACAATAAACTAAAATATTTGAGGCTTTTCGAAAATGAAATGTCACCAAAGAAGGCAAAAATGGCCAGTGCTGGTGAGAAGTAAGTAGATGCATTAAAATTCAATAAATGAATCAGCACCAGCACATAAATATATGCATTCTGATGGTACCCTAAAGGACCCAAACGAACCCCCCTTTTTTTTTCTACATGGATTCTCAGCGCTTGACTTCCTGTCTTGTCTTCCTTCTGTTTAATGTGAATTTCTGTGCATACAGATGGTAACAGGGGGCAACACAGCACTGTTGCCTCACAGCAAGAAGGTCCTGGGTTTGAATCCACCTTTCTGTGTGGAGTTGTTGTCATATTGTCACAGATTGCCAACTTGACCCCATTCAACTGCAAACTGATAGCAGACTGATAGTAGATCAAGAGCAGACTTGCTCTGTCTTCTTAGAAAAATGTTTTTGCCATCTTGATGCCCCAAAGTCACTTTAAAGATGACAACTGACTGTGAGTGGTTGCAGACTTGGTCCCCATCTTCAAAGTGACCATCTCAAAGGCAGCGAGATTGCATACAGTTGCAATAATTTTGGTCATGCTGCCGTCTTCAACCACTGTTTTTCCCTAATGTAACTGCAACACTAGAGAACTCTTAAGAGGATGTTACCATAGTCCCCAAAGTGTACATGGATATTCACTGCCATATTCTTTACATCTTAACCACCTCACTGGGATCTAGAGCTTCCATCAGCTACTATCTTATCTTATAACTGAACACACTTGCGTCTGCAGGTGCTGGCCTTCGACCAAAGCTCTTCTCTTGAAGAAATGTGATATTTCCACAAACTCATGCTAGTTAAATGCTGTAAAATGACACTTGGAGTGTCATTGAAGACCGTCACTGAGCAGGGATCTGTGTGTATATTTGTGTTTTGCTGCAGTTTAGTGACCAAATCATTAAACAGGGAAAGGACAGGGCATCCTCAGTTTGACAAAAGCAGCAAAGAGGTAGAAAAGATAAAGAAAGAGCAACCAAATAACTGCAAAGCCCTGAAAAGGCTTTACCCAGTGTAGTGTTTATTAATGCTGCTGTCATACTATCTGAGGTGATACTAGTGGCCTGGTGTCCAGCGTGAGCTTCATTGTTAAATGAGGCTGTTGTGCCCTGAGGCTTAACCAGGCTGGACAGCTGTGATTGATGCAGCTGACTGTGTACATATTGACATAACCCTGACATCTCTGTCTGCTTATACAATGCGTATGTGCACTGACTTGAATATAAGCATTCACATTTTGTAAGCGCTGTGTAAGAAGAAGGGAGCTGTCCATGGTCCTGAAGTCAGCTGAGCAGAAGCCTCCTTAAAGCAGCTCCCTCGCTCACCTACTTTGATGTCTTTGTAAGGAGTACCATTTTATGGTGCGCTATTAATTGATTCCATCATCACAGGCTGTTGGCATGTTTCCACATCAGTAAGACTAATGAGCGTTTGAAACGAGCTGAGCTTCTACTCTAAAGGTATAACGACGTGAATCCAGCTAATAACTGCAAGTAAAGTTCAGCATTTATTATGATCATGGAGGAAAGTTAATTTGCAGAGGGAAGACTTTATTGTGCACACTGCGGCACAGTGCAACACGAGAAATGCAACATTTAAGCGCAACCATAAAATAGAAGAGTGGTGACTCACTGCCTGTGCAGTTAGTGCTGCTAGGCTATGGACCAAGCAGCTTGGTTGGCTGTCAGGGAAATACAAATGATTATATCTGGTCGTTTAGGGTCACAGCAGCCTGAGAGGACATGGTCAAAACTAAATAAATCACCTATTGTTAGGGGAAAAAAAGCCATTTTGATGAATTGCTTTAACACCAGCCTCTTTCAGTCCACTGAAAATTGCTGTAGATTGTTTTTCAGTGGTTTATGTAGTTCCAGTGTTGTGCTCACAAGCAGTTGGTGCCTTGGTTGCAAAAGCAAACAGTCACGTTATAGCTTTGTTTTTTGAACTGCGAATTGTGACATCAGCTTCCTGTGCCAGACACAAAAAAAACTGCACGTAATGATGACGAGCATAGGTAATAAGATGCAGTTTGGGTTGTTTTAAGCTCATTTACATATGTCTTTGTGTCACATGAAAAACTAAAGTGAGATGCACAGCCACTTGGTAAGAGGCTTGGTAAAGTTACAGTTTATGTGGGGAGAGCTGATAAGCCTGATTGCCAGGCTGTGAGGAATGATGGACGTAAAGTTGCCGATTGATGGTTGGGAGGTGAACAGGAATCATCTGAATGAATGAATTCATTAACCTCGGAGTTGATGAGCAAATCAAATTGCTCTTGAGAAGAGCAGCTTCTTCCACTGCAGTCACTGAATTTGCATGTGTTTAACTTACAAGAGGTTCCAAAGCCTTTTCTGCAAATTAGCAACGTTGTGAAAGTCTCGTAATGTTTTGTATTTTTTTTATTCTGTCATGCTTGTTTAGCAAATTCTAATTCTGAAAGATATAGAGGCAGCTTTCTGAATGGAGCTAAATATTCGATGGGTTACATAAAAAGAAATCATTTGTGTGTGTGCTTTGCTGCCTGTGTGTGTAACATGCACTGAGAGCCAAAGCATGTTGTGTTCGGATAGTAAAGCTCTATAAATGGAGAGCACTTCTAGGGCAACTTTTAACAACATTCACCAATGTTTCATTTATGAACAGCAGGAACACTGAATGAGTAGGAGAACAGTAAAGAAAGATAACAAATGGAATAAGAGCGTGTGTGAGTGTGTGCACGGGAGGAAATTCAGGCGATGGCTGGAGCTGTCTTGCTAGCAACTAAGACTGTGTTAACTTGGAGTTTTAATGAGCATAATCAGGAAGACTAAGAGTGGAGATGCTGTATTAGTGAGCCAATTAAGAAACTTTGAGTGACAGATCAATGCCAGACTGGACAACCCTGTTCTACTGACAGAAGCACAAATCCAGTTAATTCAGATGAGATGTTAGCTTAACTGCAATCTGCAAACATATCATCTTTGATGAGACTGCTAGCTCTTGCCAGACTTTAAGTTTTATACTGAGAAATAGTGTATTGGATTGAGAAGTCAGTTGCTCTGATTTGCATTAAAAATTGATATGGCCTAATGTCACAAACAAGAGCCAGCCATGAGTGGTAAATTGTTTAGCTGGTTCAGAATTCCCAAAAACTGCAGTTCCTCAAATGGCAACTTGAGGCATACATTCAAAAGCCACCCAATCCCCATTACATCCAATTAAAAAAGATGAACATCTTTACGGCCTGACTGTCATCTGTGTAGCTAATTCAGCCCTTTGGAACAAAAGTATGGGGGAAGAATTTTATTAGAACTTTCTCATTTAAGTGGTTTGAGGCTCAAAAATAGGCCTGATTAATGGAGCAACAAGTGGGAACTGAAATAGGCAGATGTAGCCGTTAGCAGTCTGCTAGGATTTATCACTGACCTGATCTTTGAGATTTTGGTCCACATTGACAGGACAGCATCACACAGGTATGGCAGCTTTGTTCCGTTCTACTACATTCCAATGGTGTTCTGTTTGTACCAAATTCTCAACCTACCATCTGAACATAGCAGGAGAAATTGTGACTCATCAGACCTGTTGTCTAATTTTGTTGAGCCTGCACAAACTGTAGCCTCTGTTTCCTGTTCTTAGCTGACAGGAGCGGCTCCTGGTGTGGTTTTCTGCTGCTGTAGACCATCAGCCCCAAGGTTTGATATGTTGTGAGTTCAGAGATGCTCTTCTGCCTACCTTGGTTGTCATGAGTGGTTATTTGAGGTACTGTTACCTTCCTATCAGCTCGTAGCAGTCTGGGCATTTTCCTCTGATCTCATCCACAAGGCATTTTCACCCAGAGAACTGCCGCTCACTGGATATTTTCTCTCTTTTGGTCAATTCTCTGTAAACCCCAGAGATGTTTCGGCATGAAAATCTCAGTAGATCATCAGTTTCTGAAGTAGTCAGACCAGCCCTTCTGACACTAACAACCATGCCACGTTCAAAGTTCATTCAGATGCTCAGTTTGAACTTCAGCAGGTCGTCTTGGCATGTCTCCGTGCCTAAATGCATTGCATCGCTGCTGTGTGATTGGCTGATTAACATTAATAAACAGCTGAAGAGATACCTAAAAATAAAAAGGCAGAAGCATCCAAAATTAATACCAGTACAGTGTCAGAAATTTTAATATATTATTGTAGTTCATATGTGTACGGGTATAGTAATGGAGCTGTGATGGTAAAGGCTTGCTTTTTGCTACATTTTTACTGAGCCGATGGATGATTTAAGATGATGATATTATGATATGTCTCTGTTTGCAATTTTTCAGAGTGACACTGTCAGGCTACGATTTCCCAGGCATTCATCACACAATCTGACACGCTCCAAAATTTATAGCACAACACGGCACAGACTGTGACCAAGATTTTATTACGCCATGCTCGCTCGCACAGTGTAAAATGCAATGAACCCGCAAGCTGTTATCGCAGTCTATATGGGATTGGAGTCTCCTTCCCTCGCTCTCCTTTATTTGCAACTTTAAACCAGAAGCAGAGAAAGACAGCCAGCCTTCATCCTGTGCTTTTCTATGGGACCTTTAAAGCAGCGCCAGAGTGTTCTTAATAGAGCCTCCTGCTGAGTTAAAAGAACGTGTTCTTGAAACATGCACACACTTACTTCACGATAATTGTGAAGTTCTTGCAGAAGGGTCTTTTCATTCTTTATTTTGAGTTTGCGTGTTCAGTGGTGTGAAACCACAGCAAGTAGAAGTCTGTCTCTTTGCACACCATCTCAACTCCATTCAGCTCAAATACCTATGATCAGAGCAGATTTTCCTAAAGCACTTAAATCATTCTCTGTCTTTAAAGGGAAGATTGTGAATGAACACTTTTCTTTTTATTGAAGACTCAGCTGGCGCATTAAAAGTGAGGGAACTAAGAGAGAAGTGACCCAAACCCTAATTTACATTTTCCGTGTACATTTCACGAAGCTCCGCCCAACCACTCAACCTACACGTTCTTGTATTCTGAGACGCATCCTGCTCAGCTTGTAAAAGGAAGAAAATAAGTCTCCCATAGAAGTGCGCTTGATCTTAAATTACCCTAGTTGTTCTGTAGCGTGTAAAGTGGTGGGAATTGGCAGGGCCACTCAAGCTGGGGGGAGGCGGATTTTACTCCGCCGGCTGCAGTAAGTATTGTGATAATGTAGGCTAAAGCATCTTGGGAGAGCTTTGCCTTTTGTGCGATATCGGTCAGTCTGGCTAAAGATCTTGAGGGGGTTTGAAAAATGTAATGTTGTGTGTGTGTGTGTGTGTGTGTGTGTGTGTGTGTGTGTGTGTGTGTGTGTGTGTGTGTGTGTGTGTGTGTGTGTGTCGTCTATTCAAAAAAGGGAGGTCAAACAAAATTATTTTCACTCCATGCAGTAATAAGTAGACAGGCCACTGCCAGAGAGAGTCCTTCAATTGGCCTCATTGTTGAGGCTGGATCTTTGAAATGTTACAACATCTCGTTTGAATCCTAATTCTGCTGATTTAAATTCAGAATTGAAAATGTGTGTCGGTAAAGGCCAAAGTAGAAATGACTCAGTGGCTCATATTCTTCTTTTGGACCCCATTTTCCTTCAAAGAGACTGTCACATAAAGACTGATGATGTGAGGGTTTAGATCACATATTAGAAAGAGCAAAGAACCCAAAAACTGAAGGGGGAAAAAAAAAGAAAAATCACAGCTTGCCCGATCTCTGATTTTAAAGTAATGCCTTTAAATGTCTTACAATTGTGTGGATTTAGCTTGTCTTAGCTGCTTCTGTCTCTTCATATAATCCCAGACTGCCTCACGGATGTTAAGATCAGAGCTCTGTTGGGGCCATACCATCTGCTGTACAGCTCTTTGTTCTTTTTGTCACTGAAAATGCTTCTTTATGACTGTTTGTTTGGGGTTGCTGTCGTGCTGCTGGATGACTTTTGATGCTGACTGGGCAGCTCTCTGATGGTATCACTTGATAGATGAGAATCCAAACCTCTGAAGTGCCTAAACCTTTTACACTAAGTTATAACTGCAGTAATATATAATAAAAATAATAATAAGGAATAAATGAATGTGTTCCCAAGCCTAGCCCAATTCTAACCCCAAATCTTTCAGTTTTGAGCTACCACTAACATGGCTTCCAAGTAGGCAGCAGTCATTACAGCTATTTTCTAGTGACTTTTGAATTGTGCAATAGACATGAACACTACAATAATCGTATTGGAGAGAAAAGAAACATTTTAATCTGCTCTGATGGACTGCTGCATGTAAGGCATACTTATGTGTGTATGTGGTACTGGCTGACCCCTCCGGATTATTTTTACTGGACAGTAAGACATTTGTTGAGCTCAGTGTTTGAGGCCGTGCGTTCTTGCTGACTGGAGCATGTGGCCGAGGAGCAAAGTCCGTGCCAGCTGGCTCGACTGTTATGCGTGGGGGTTTGACATATGATGCAGCAAAAAGCGATCCGGCCAACCGCTGTCTTTGTACTTTGTGAGGACAGGTATTTATTCTTCATGTGTGCAAATATATGCAGGTGTAATAATGTCTTATGAACTGAAACCCTTTCTCTCATGCACTGAGGGTATGGATCGGAGTCCAATAAATCACCGTGATCCCGTCTTTGTTCTTAGTGTTTTAAGCAGGCTAATGTTAAGTCTGAGAGGATCAATATCTGTAATGAGAGTCAATGAAGGACCAGCCATAAGAGATCATTGGTGTTTAACTACAGGAAGCAAGAATGAGGATACTAAATCACTCAAAAACGCCACCATAATCATGTGTAGATTACCTAATGCCAATTACAAACAGCTGATTGAAAAATCTGGGGCACTGTTAATACTTTTACATTTTCTTTCATAACTCATAGATAACTTCAAATACACTAGTCATCTTTTGATAAAAGTAACACACATATGTAAACTAATTAACAGCTAAATTGATATATTTTTAATAAGAACAAGACAACAAAGTTTATTTTAATACAACAAGTCAGAGTGTTATAATTCCCACCACCAAAGGGGCAATTGTAACATTAGGCGAAGGCAATGCTGAAAAATATATCATGTCAACCCACTGTATCTCAACAGAAGCTCTCTTCAAAGTAATCATAAAACTGTAGCAGTGCCTAATAATGTAACAAAAGATGCTTAGCCTATATACAAATTTGTTCAAATTTGTTTCAATGTTGGGTATCATGTGCTTCTCTTCTTCCCCCTTGTGTTCACACTGGTTGCCATTTTGCTTTCTGTAGCCCTGCAAAATCAAGCATGAAAAGAACCGTGGCAAGATCACGCGTGCACATTATGAACAAAACTGGCCGTGCCCAGTGGTAGATTGCAAATTGCTGTGAAATAATACTATAGTGCTTGCGATCTAGAAAGAGAAAATAATCAGAGTTTGGTATTGGCGACAGGGCGGAGTGCGCTCACTTGCTAATTGCAGTGATAGCGAAGAGTTCAGATAGCAAACCGGTGTAATTCTCAGCCAGGTGCAAGACGACCTCAGCATGGCACCGGGCAATCAACCCCTGGCTAGAACAATAATTAGTATTATCATGCTACCATTGTCCACTGCTGCTGTTAAATAACAGCATGCTAACATTAAGCCAGTGGTTCTCAAACATTTTTTGTCATACCCCACTTTGCCAGATGAAGCGGTTGGAGAGTTTCGCTAGATGCTGTGCTAACGTACCTGCTAACATCTGCTAACGTAATTTCCTTGTTCTGCCGTGAGAATTTATCCAATGTTCAACATTTGTTCTGTATGATTTTCATTCGCGCCCCACCTGGCATGAGCCTGCGCTCCACAGTTTGAGAAACACTGCATTACGCAATGCTGACTTAACTTCAGCATTTCTAAAAAAAATGTTCCAGTTTGACTATTTTATTAGCAGATACATTCACAACTATTATTTTCCATCTATATAAATGAAACATTTAGAAAACATGCTAACTGTAGCATTTAACTCTTGTATAACTGTAGACCAGTGGTTCCCAAAATGTGGGCTGCAGCCCCAAGGTACTGCAGGGGGGGCCGCAGTGATGACAGAACTTAAGTTTGAAATTACGCACAAGTATGTACTGTTACATATTTATATACATGTATTTATTTATATATAATTTGTGATATTACTCATTACTCTGACCTAATTTACTGCTCTTGTATCGAAGTTTGTGTCCCAGTGGCAAGTGGGTCACACATTGGCATTAGCACTACATATGACTGGGTAGAATTAGCAATTTATAGTTGTTTTTCTGGTTTTTAAGTGGGCCTCTTGACTTTGGGAACCTCTGCTGCAGACTAAAGGCAGTCAATTTACACACATTTTACTCAACCTGAAACTACTGAATCAATTCATACAATGTTTGGAACCTGTTTTTGATTAATTCTTATTCTTAAATAGGCATAAATAATATTAAATTATAATATTTCTTAGATGTACTATGTAGTTGTCTTGACATGATGTAATCTGAGAGTAGCCCATGGCTTTAACATTTTATAGCTCTTTTCATTTGATTGTGCTTTACTGGCTTTCATTAAAAATAGCTTTTGTCTGTATATTTTTGCAAAGACCGGAAGAGCTTTGGATGGAGCTTATGTTATGAATTTGACAGCAGCGGGAATAACTGAGAGGAATTCATCCCTTGGATAAGGTTTTTAAGAGGAACGTGAATTGATCAGTTTAAAAGAAAAGAGTGCTTTCAGTACAGTGTCCTTTTCAGCAAAGGCAAACCTGCGAACAAAGGGCCCTACTGCCTCTTTTGAATGCATATCGGATTGATCGCAGGTTGAAGTAAATCTCTTCAAAGGGGAAACAGAGGTGTGAGCGGGGGCTTGTGTACACACGCTTCAATTAGACAGAAGTATGATCTGGTTTCAGGGTTCATATCGCTAACTTGTCAAAGTTTGTAAGTTTCTCCACAGAGATTATTTAGTAAGAAATCACTTCCTTTTTAGAAATATGATGAAGCCATAGAGAAGCCTGAATCATCCTTAGGCATAGAGAAATTTTATGTGCTATTAATAAAAGAGCCATCCTGAAAATGCCTTTAAATCACAGTTTGTTTTTTAACTTAAATTTCTGTAAAACTGTTTGATGTAAAGTAAATATGTAATTTTATACAGATATACGGTGTCCAATCTCAATAACTTTGGTGAAAACTGGGCTTTTCCCTCAGCTCTCCCCAAGCTTATATTTGTGGGTTTTGAGGGATCTGAAAGATTCATTTAAAAGCAGTTCAAGTATTTTTAGTTTGTTTAATGTGACGTGATAGATAACCCACCCCCCACCCCCTTGACGATTGTGTTACCGTCATTTTTACTCCCTGGTTAGCTTTACATAGGTTTGGAGTGGCCTAGTCAAAGTCTGGACTCAGATCTGATTAAGATGCTTGGGCGTGACCTTAAGCAGGTCGTTCATGCTTGTAAACCCTCCACTGTGGCTGAGTTAAAACAATTCTACAAAGAAGAGTGGGACAAAATATATCACCGTTTAAAATCTGTTTTAGATTTACTCAGGTCATCTTTGTCTAATATAATCTTAAACATGTAAATGTGACAAAAAAAAATGAAATTATGAAGGGAGCAAATACTTTTTCACAGCAGTGTGTATTTGACACATAATTAATACAACTGAAGAGATAATACAGAAAAGACAGCATTAGTCTTTTTACACGTTTTACTTTTTAGTAAGGCTAACCCTGGCTTTGATCCATTAAAACTAATCATGTTCCTGTCAGGCTTGGCTATACTTTGTTCGGTGCTCATTAGCAGAGGTTTGATGCAAAGACATCAAATAAAAATTGTTAAATGATCATCTTCTGAGGAGCAGCATGCTAGCACTGTCGCTGTAAGCATATCACGAGACTTCACATTTAGCCTGTTATGCTAGCATTTCAAGTAGGCCATCTTTTTGGCTTTACTGTCAGGGACATTTGGCATTCTCTGTCTCATTAGATCAGATTATTTTTTTCTTTTCTGGAAGAAGACCAAAGTGATGACTGAAGCAGGAACGGCATCCAGGTGAACTTTAAGAATCCGTTTCCACTTCCTACTTCCTGCTGTGTGACTCCAGCGCTCAGCTGGAGCGGTGTTTCCATGCATGCTGCTGCTCTCCCAAAATCCTCTTACTCCCCACACACAGACACACACACACATATCCTCACATAGTTATACACAGCCGAACACGCTCACACAGAAATACTTACACTCACACTCACAGACACACACAGCGTGGATTTGTTTTCTCTGTGATGAGAGGGATTATGGGATAAAGGAGACGAGGCCACAGCAGTTTAGTTCAGGTTGGACCAAAGCTGCTCTCAGCAGCAGCAGCAGCAGCACAATGACAGACAAATGAATGTCTGGCCGCACACTGGAGATCTGCACCGCCGTTAGCGCCATGGCTGCTGTGTCTTTTGGGTGCAAAAGCTTCTGATTGGGATTCTAAAGAGGAGCGCAGAAATGTTTTTCTTTCAGATGACTGAAGATCAGCAGAAGCATCTAAGCGTGGTCCATGGAAGGCGACAGAATAGAGAGGAGTTGAACTCGAAAGCCGAAAAGTGTTGAAATGGATCTGTTGCTTCTCAGGATCACTTGAAAATCATCTCTTCTTATTTTTAAGGCGTGCAAAAAATTTGTGTTGAGACAACTGAAACATCCCTTTCTCACTTTTTGTCCTACTTTAGTTAAGCTTGTCACACACTTTCGATCTAAGGACAATTTTCTGTTTCATATGCCGCACGCTATGATATGACTGATGTTCTCAACCCATCAAGAGCGCGATATGGGAATCGATCGGCTGGATTCGTACGGTGATGACGTCCTCATCTAGTATGCATTTTCACCTACTTTAACAACGTGTGTCAGGTGGTGACTGAACAGCTTGGCTCTTTAACTGTAAACAAAAGCAAGAGCTGGAACATTAAATGTAAAGAAAACGCTATCAGCTGTTTGGTCAAATATTAGTCTGCATTTTGCTACTGAAATGCCATTAAACCTCTAATTTTTACTGCAGCTATGCATCAACTTGCTCTGACAGACATAAACTTCTGCTCATGGTTTATGGCAGTGGGAGGAAGGCTAAACAAAATAAATCAGATGGTGACGATAAGTGCACAGATGCTGCTTCCGTGGAGCATCAGGGATTGGATGCTTAATGATCTGTGTGCGGTTAGTCGCTGTAGCATGTGAGACTTACTGTAAATTTTTGATTCACAAGGATGATATATCCAATTCTCATTATAGGATGAAGGCGTTTTGGTATAACTCACACTGAGGTGCCACAGTGGCTCTTCTCCCATCTCCCCTGCCTCTGTGCACTCCCACCCTCCTGAAACCCACATTGGCATTGTTAGCTTAATATACAATAAGAGAATCAGCTGTCACATCAGTGCGTACAATTTTGCTGAGCGACCACCGCAGAGCCGCTCGTGCGTGCAGCCATCGATTGCCTATCTGCGGAGTCGTTGAGCTGTTATTTGACTGCGGTCGATTGCACTAAGCAGTGCGATCTCACACTGAGAGACGACAAGTCTTACTAATTGGAATGAGAGAAATCTAACTAGAGCTGCACAAAGTGTCTCTGAGTGCATTTCTAGTGCACTAGTTTAATTTAAATGTTGTATAATGATTGTTTTTTTTCCAAACAAAGGGCAATTTGGGTAAAAATAGTTTCATTGTAGTCTTGAAATCCAGTAAGACTATCCATCTTACCAGGTTTCCACTGTCTCAATTAAAGATGCTGGTCACTGTTTATCTATATTACCAAAAACAAAAGTGAATCTATACATTAATTGTGCAGATATTCTTAGTCTGGAACATGTTAGTTGCTTTCATTACCACTTAAAACATGCTTGCATTTACTTTCCTGAATTTTTCAGCCATAAGAACAAAACATCAGGCTGGCCACCCCCTGGCCCAGGTTCCTGGGGAGGACTACAGGGGCCCCCATACAGTTGGGACAGCATGAACAACGCCAGGGAGGGACGGGACTGCCTCACAAAGTATGTATGACCATAAGAACTCGCATGCATATGCTTAAATGTGTGGAGTCATTCTGTTCATGCACAATCATGCACTCATGCAAATAGCTGTCACATCTGGGTGCATTGTGGAAAACTATAGTGGAGATAAAGTATAATGAACCATATGTGTAGTTAAAAGTTATGTTCAGTGAATTCCAGATGTTTAAGGTTTTCGCAATGTAATTATCTTGATATGACAAGTTGCCGAGATGGCCTAGAATGTTGTGAAATGAAACTAACAGTCTTTGTGGTGGAGCTCAAACTAGCAGGAGGAGAAGATGAATGATTAGGCTAGTTGATGGTATTGGACATCACAAAGTAAAAATTTTAGATTAGATTACCAGGAGTTGTGAACAGAAACATTAATATAAAAAGTATGGCAGTTGTAGAGTGTTAAGAACAAACTAGTATGTAGTATTCATACGTTAAAAACGGCATCAATATGAACAGTTAAATGTTTAAATACCTGTCAAAAAGAAATACAAACAGAACAGTGCAAACTCAATATGCATGAAGCAGTATAACAATACCAAAGCAGTGGTATAGACATTGTTTCACCAGTCTACAGATCTTAGCCATTGTTTAAGGTGATTAGCATTCATCAGTGCATCCACAGGCTGTTGTCCCTCTCAATGTGTCATGCAGGAAGTCCTCTCCTGCCATAAGGATATGCAAATGCTTAAATTAGGCTAGCAGTGAGGTGTTAGCATAGAGAACACTATGGACAAGTTCAGCTGCATGTAGACTCTGTGGGACAGACTCCTTATGCAGATTTCTGATTTCTCTGTTGCCATGAGAAGAGTCACTCTTCAAAAGCTGTTTAGGTTAAGCCTTAGTCACACAGGCCTAGAGACCAGTCTGCAACCATCTACCAACCTCCATTCACAAGGTAAAAATGCATATTCCCAGACTGGTTGGCAACTGGTTACCAGAGGTTGTTGCTTGTTGTTGGGTGAAATTGTTTGCAAAGAGGGTGCTGGGCCAAAAACCTCCTTGAGATTGCTTTGGTCACTAGCATATGCCCATAATTTGCATGGAAGATGCTGCCTACAAACACTCGCAAACTACTCACTGATTGGTACTTAAAATGGGGAAAAAACTGTGACAGAGACCAGAAACAGAAAGCATTCATCTTCAAAGTCAAACTTGTGCCTGACTGCTGCAACCAACACATTTCAAAAGATTAAAAGTCTCTGTTTCCAGTTCGCATCATACTCCACAATTTCATTACAGCTAGGTTAGTAGTTGGAAAGTGTTTGCAGATAAATTGGCGTCTTCCATGCAAACTGCAGCAATATATTTTTCCCTAGCGATCCATCATTGCCAGGGGTCACTGACCGGTCTCTAGGCCTGAGTCTCTAGAGCTTTCGTTTACAGGGTTTTAAAAACACAGGTGGTGACCAAGAACCAGTCAAGAACCATGGTAAAGAGTGTGAAATCAGAAAATACTACTAGGAATAAATACAAAGCCAAACCATTTAGTGATAAAATTCAGTGATTATAATGTTTTTAAATTGTGGACAGACCTCCTGTCTCTATGAACATGAATGAATAAAGGGACATGGCCGCCCCGTAACAATATCGTAGCTCCACTGAACAAACAATCAGGCATGAGAACAAAATACAGTATGTCTGGGAACTGTAGGCAGTGGACCAAGTGAAGCAAATTAGAGAGAATCCATTGTTCAAACCTTAAAAATGTATTGTTTTATATCAGTTTACAGTGATGCATTGAGGAAGGCATTGCTGTTTTTCCCATTAAAAAAATAATTTAAAAAAAGGTATCTGAAGCCATTAATTCCCCCTGTATTTGTAACCCATGGCAGTGAAAACACAGGTGATGGCTGTTGGCCCCTTAAAAAAAATCTGAAATTGGTGACTGAAATCATTACGTCCTCTTCTTGTCCATCACAATAACTTCTTGCCTCTTTCTTCATTCATTTATAGTATCCGGCATTGTATTCAAATTGAAAGTAAGTCAAAACTCCGCTGCAAACGAGCTTTTGTGAAACCCAGCCTGTCAAGAGAAGAGCTGACATACCCATCACTCACCCATCCCTGCTTTCCCTTCCTTTGCGTTCCCTCAAAACAATTACAAATAATGTCAAAAATCCAAATAACAAGTGAGTTTTTCTGTATCAACGAATACGTAATAAAGCATAAGCACCTTTAGCACAGGGGCTTCCTCTTTAATGAGGAAAGGGCAAATCCTCCTGGATGCAGGAGAGGACACTGCAGCGGTGGTTCCAGCTGATCCCCAAAGGTTCTTATCTTGCACTTTGATCCAATAAGCCAATAATAATCAGTAACTCATATTTCCATGAATCAATGCCAATCATTTGAATAGAAAAGAAAAATCTAATTTTTAATTTCACAGTAGATGTCTTTATACCACCACACACAGTTAAAGTGTATGGTACCTGGTAGTCAAGACTAGGTTAGCTTTGTCTGTTAAGCTGGTTATATAACTCTAATATGCTCTGCTTTGTTCTTGACTGTATTACATTTTTTTTACCCGTTGTCGGGTATCTATTGAAATTATCTGATGAAAGATGACTCTGTTGTTTAAATACACTCACTCAAACCTGACCCTGCCAGGAAAAGAGTCAACCATTATTCCCAGGAATTATGTTTTTTGTAAACTTTGCAAATTTTTTTTTTTTTTTTTTTTGTTTAGTTGTGCAGTGATTTCTCAACACTGGGTGCCTGGTAGCTAACGTGTAAGCATCTCCGACCAGGTTGAGGCTTAATGATAGAAACTGCTACCGCTACGGTATATCAAAAACCTGGAATTTCAGCAACATTACCAGGATCTGGGGCTTTTGTTTCCAGCTTTCCCCCTGACCCTGTGATGCCCTGGTCTTTCCTTCTGTGGGATTAAACCCCACCGACCCTGACGGGGAATATGAGCCGGCATTGCAGATTGGAACATGCTCTGTCACGGACAGATTTAGCCTGAGATTTCTGTGCTGAATGTACAATGGGTTAATGGGTTAGAGAATAAGAATTTGGAATAAATGGCATAAAAGAAGTGGGGCAGAGATTCAGATTGATCCAGACTGGTTGGAGATAAAGGTATACTGTGGATGCTTGCAACATGTTTCATCATCTGAACAGATTTAGGCAAAGCTGCAGATATACTGGGATAAATAGATAAATTTCACTGCGTCCTATAAAGTCCCCAAACAGTGTTACCTGAGACAGTATTGTGAGTAATCATGTAGTTGCGCATATCTGGGATGACATAAATGCCAGTATGGATGGGGCAGAAAATTGGTGTAATCTACTGTATGGATAGTAGGCACAGAACAATGGGATGGCGAGGCAACAACAGATATCCTGTACAGGACTTTATGTGCAGACAGGGAGCAGCAGCTGCCAAGGGAGCCTTTTAAGCTGCAAAAGAGGGAGGAAGCTAGAAATAGAGACAGAAAGAATGAGTTAACCCCACTGAAAGTGTATATCAGCGCTTAATTAACAGGCACTCTGCATTCTCAGTGTCTCAGCTGAGACAGACGTCTGAGGTTCAGCGGGCGATAAGTAATTTAATATGGTACATTTACATTTTAGTGGTGCCCTCACCCCGAGTGCAGTGACTTGCAATAAGGCAAAGAACATGGCAATGTGAAAATTTCAATATTAACCTATATTTAATAAAGGTGACCACATACAGCATGGCTGCCAACAGCAGAACAGTATCGATGCACAGCAATGACATCCCAGATTCAAACCCGGGCCGGGGCAGGGTCCTTCTGTTTGGAATTTGCATGTTTTTGTGCTTTCACTGGAGTCCTCTCTGAGCTTAAAAACATGCACTAAAGTGCCATTGACCAAAACGCACACTTAGAAAGGGAGTCGGCCCCCAAGCTGTGCGCGACTGCCTGCTGCTGCTGAACGCAGAGAGCAGCTTTCTCAGTAATTTGTGCACATTTTTTATTTTTGTTTGCATTTTTAAACTGTTGTTATTATTATGTGACAGTAAGAGTGGAAAGAGATAGGTGTTGTGGGAAAAGAGTTTGAGGATGTGACAAAGCAATAATCTCCGCTACTGAAAAATCAAAAACTGGAGCGCCTCCAATGGCCACTTGAGGATGGCTCCAGAAGCAATTCAATCCATATAGATGGATTTTGTTGAAGTTTAAAATAGGGGTGTTTTAACTGACAGGGAACTGTAGCTAGAAGCTGTCCGTCAGACCCCCGATCTGCCGAATGAAGTCACTGAACTGGACCTCCCCACTGAGTTTATGCTGTTGGTGTGTTTTTGGAGCATTTTTAATGGAATTATCTAATTAACGAAATGACTTGCTGTGTGATACAGACAGTCCAAGAGAGACATCAGGGTTTCAACCATGTTTGCTGGGTAGTTTTTAGCACTAATTAGCAGGTGTCTGTCTGTCTGTTGCACCTATGTAGTTTATGGGCGCTGCTCGCTATCCACCTTGCTAGCTTTAGCTTAGACCCAACATTTTACCCTGTATTAGAAAACAAAACAACACATGAAGGCAACCAAAACACCAGTGTCAAGAAACCAAATAGGTGATGTAACAGTGGCTACGTCTATCTTTTATATCCAGTTTATGGATATGATGCACAGCAAATGTTTGCCCAGCTGGGAGATGTACTCATTGCACAAGCCAATAAAAAGCAAAAACTTCTTTCAAGACTACCTTTGTTGAATTGGTCAACTGACCAATATCTGCCCACGATACTGCGTGATAAAAAACATTAACTACTTTTGCTCAACAGGAAGTGTCTCGATCACTTTTCCTGACCCTGGATCATGATTGTAATCACTTTATTCAAGTAAACATGAAAAACCAACAGCCTTAGGGGTTCATATATACTGCCAGTGCCTTGAAAGTCATTACTGTGCAGGAACAATGTACTGTAAATATAAGTGCTCTGTCTTGCAGCACAATAGGGCAGTGGTTAGCACTGCAGCAGCACAGAAGGTCTTGAGTTCGAATCCACCACCTTGGCCCGGGCCTTTCTGTGTGGAGTTTGCATGTTGTCCCCGTGTCCGTGTGGGTTTTCTCCGGGCACCCTGGTTTGGTTAATTGGTGATTCTAAATTGCCCGTAGGTGTGAATGGTTGTCTGTCTCCGTGCTCTCCCTGAAACAGGCTGTACCCTGCTTCTTACCCTATGACAGCTGGGATAGGCTCCAGCCCCCCGCGACCCCGAATTGGATAAGCGAAAGAGAATGGATGGACAGATGAATTATTCTCACTTGTTATTGAAAATTCAAACTGTCTTTAGTAAATACCAAGAAAACAAAATCAGTGTTAGCTAGATTTCTTGAAAGAACAGCTAACTACCTTGCAGGCCGGTAGTGTCTAAAACACTATTCAGCGGCCACTTTATTAGGTATATTGTGCCTGTACTCCCTTTTTTTACCTTCAGAATTGCCTGAGTTCTTTATGGCATAGATTCAACAAGGTGCTGGACACATTCCAGCTCAAAGCAGTCTGGTCATTCTCCTCTGACCTCTGGCATCAACAAGGCATTTTCACCCAGAGAACTGCCTCTCACTGGATATTTTCTCTTCTCTGGCCCATTCTCTGTTAGCCCCTGACCTGGTTTTACATGGAAAATGCCAGCAGATCAGCAGTTTCTGAAATACTCAGACCAGCCTGTCTGGCACCAAGTACCACGCCACGCTCAAGGTCACATAAATCACCTTTCCCAACTATGATGCTCGGTTTGAACTTCAGTTCAATTCAATTCAGTTTTATTTATATAGTGCCAAATCACAACAAACAGTCGCCTTGAGGCTTCAGCAGGTCGTCTTGAATATGCTTACATGCCTACATGCATTGAGTTTCTGATCGACTGATTAGATATTTGTATTAACAAGCAGCTGAACAGGTATACCTAATAAAGTGGTCGGTGATTGTACATAAGTGTAATTTGTATTTACATTTCATGCATTTATTAAATTGCTTTTTTTTTGGCACTTCTGTACTTCAGTGCAGTTTTCCTCTTAAGCTGCAAGCTAACAGAAGTAACAAACAGATACAGCTCACTAGATAACTGGTGTTTCCCGGTCTTCTGAAGCATTCAGGAAAGCTTAGGTCATCTATGAAAGCGATCTGCCAACTGTTCTTATCCTGAACAGCCTGCAGATTCCTCTACAGCTTCAGGAGACAAATGGCTTCCAGACTGCAAATCTGAGCGATTAAATGAACAGAGGACCTGTACTCTCTCCTATAAGTGGCTTTTAAGCATAAAATGTTTTCAACCTGAGCCAGAGTTCTGATTTATGACCAGCTGATTGCACGGTTCAAATCATTCATTCCAAGTTTAATGATCTCTGTCTCGGCTAAAATTATTTCTTCTGTACGACTGAATTCAGCGATCGAATACTAATGCGCATTTAGTCATGTTCTCCAAGAAAGCCGCCTTTATCCAGCGGGACAGATTTCATCCCAGTAATAGTCATTGTGCCCATTATGTCATCGTGAAGAGAAACTATTGCCAAATAGTTTGGCAACTTAGTTTGTCACTCTGCATAAGTAGGTCAGCAAATCGTCTGAACCAAAAGTGAATCAAAGTCAAAGTTAAATGAAAGACTTTTTTTTTTCCTCCTTTTTATGGGAGCACAATTAAATTAGAGATACGGACAAATACATATATATATATATATATATATATATATATATATATATATATATATATATATATATATATATATATATATATATATATATATATATATATATATATGTATGTGTGTGTGTGTGTGCGTGTGTGTGTGCGTGTGTGTACTTCCAAGGTGATTTTTTTTTTTTAAGAGTAGATTTACATAATCCCAGCCAATCGTTTTTTATACCCAAACAACAAACAGTGACCTTCTTTTATTTACTCAATATAATTGCAAAGTGGGCAGCTCCATGGGTAGAACAATAATTTCCCCATTGTTTTTCCTCACTTGGAATTTTTCTTTTTTTGGCCACAGCAGCTTTATTGGCAGTATAGAGTGACAGGAAGGGCGGCGGGGGAGATACGGGGAAAGACATGGGGGCAAATCAGCACTCACCCAGGACCAATTTGCCATGGGAGACCCTACCAGGGGGACAAGCCCCCAGACAACATAGCTCCTGGGATCACTGGGACACACAAACCCATCCACCACAATAAGGTGGCGATTCACGGAGGAGGTGGATCAAAATCTGATGGTTATTTTCTGCGTTCATAATTCTATCAATTTTGACAAGCTCTCCAACACCACTGGCTGAAATGCAGCCCCAAACCATCACTGTAGGACCTCTCTCCTGACCTCCGCTGTACATATTGATGATGTGAACCAAAAACTTCAAACTTAGATTCATCATGCCGTCAGACTTGCTGTCACTGATTTTCAGTCCAGTTCTTGTGGCAAATGTGTAACAAATTTTTTGCGTTTCTAACAGGCTGCTTGTAACAAAGTGCCTAAAGAGACTATTTAAAACTGGTTCCTTGCTAAGTTGTCTATTATATGTAGACAAAACACTGGTTCATCCTTTGAGTTAGGTGCTCTTTTTATGCTTCAGTGATGCATAGGTGAGTGTTGAGTGGCGTAACAAACAAAAAAATTCCTCTGAGAATTTTGAGGTACAAGGACTGGACTGAAAATGATACACAGTACTGTACATCAATCAGGAAATGATTTATCAATGTTGGGATTTTAGTTGAATTTCCTCCTGTTCCATATTTTCCAGCCAAGTGTCCCAGAGTAGCTCCCTGGAGGAGGTCCACTTAGATGGGGTCCCCCCTGCCCCTCGTCTGGTAGAGATGAGACGGGACCCTGTCCTAGGCTTTGGCTTTGTGGCAGGCAGTGAGAAGCCAGTGGTGGTCCGCTCCGTCACACCAGGTGAGTGTCATGATTGACTGAAACTCAATTATGCATTTGGGCAACTTTAAAAAAAAGAAGTTACATTTAATTGAATTAGATGCAAACTAATTATACATTTGCCTTAAACCTAGTAAGATAGTCATTGATGCACATTTATATGTACCTTACAAGTATAACTTCATTCTTTGTGGGAGTTTGGACTCTGTCCCACTGTTTTGACTTTCTTTTTTGTTTGACTTTCTACCCCATCATGCCTGTGGGAAAACTGCTTTGCTGTCAATCACATTAAAATATGTTCATATCCTGTGTGCTACCCTGCACTGTCAGCCATAATTTAGGTCATTGTTTTTTTCCTTAGGCATAGCCAGACAGACAAGAAGTTTTGTGCACAATTAAGTTTAACAAAATCTTGTATACTGTGGAGTATTTGACAATATCTCAGTCAATGATTGGACTGGGAGCGGTATATATGTATATTATAATAAATAGGAATAAAAATATAAAATCACACTGAAGCATGTAGAGCAACAAAAGATTAGTTCCCGATGCAAAGTCAGAAGTGCAGTGACTGAAAGCCAGAAGAATAGTCCACAGTCAGTACTTTGCCTCTGCTAAAATGTGATAAGAAAACACAGAAATCCAATCATATAAATAACTAAATAAAACAAAGCAGGAAAATGAGCTCTCCAGCTAAGCTAGTGTGGTCATCTGAGAGTGTGGATATCGAGTTATTTTGTTAGTTCTTTCTCAGCATCTGATTTGTCCTAATCAGCACATCGAACAGTTGCTGCTGAAGGAAAACCATGCACTCCGTATGCCTGCGTTTGCACAAGTAAGTGGCCGCAAGCAGGAAACAGCATGAACACAAATTCATGTTCTGGAGTCATTTCTGCAAAAACTTTGGTTTGACTGGCAGATTGTCAAATTGCTGCCAAACAACAGTTTACAAACTCCTATTAACTGTCAGCTCCATTGGCCTCACGGACACAGACAGTGATTAGGCATCCCGATAATCGATCAGTGCTGAATCCCAAGCAGACAACTGAACTAATGAATATTCTATTTTAAATGGTTGGCCAAGGAAGGGAATATATGTGCTTGCAGAGAGTAGATTAATCCTTGCACCTATTACACGCGTCTAGGCGAGCACAAACAACAAAGTATTTACAAATTAGCTACGCGTTTGCAGTGTCAATTTTGTCGCAATTGCTCTTGATGTATTTGCGCATAATCTTTGGCTGGCAAACTAAACCTGCCTACCTACTGTTTTGATCAGCTGTGGCTTGTTTGCATGTGTTTGTATGTCTGCAGGTGGTCCATCAGAGGGGAAGCTGCTGCCAGGCGATGAGATCATCATGATCAACGATGAGCCCGTCAGTTCGGCTCCTAGAGAACGAGTCATCGATCTCGTGAGGTAGATACAAAATCCCAGTGACGTGTATCAGAGTTGAAATTTATATAGTGGCGAATTTTATAAAGAAATGATAAAAACCCTGATGTCACCCTTCACTGCTGAAAATTAACATTTAGGAAGCAGTTTCTCTCTGTCTCGGTGCAGACCCTCACTTTATCCACCTTCTGACACATGCTGTGTTTGGCTCCCTTCCCCCTCCCTTTACCGCAAATTTATTCTGATTGGCTGTCCCTCGTAAACAACCAGTCTGAACAGCAAGTGGGTGGGCCTGACTATATTAAGCATATTCCCTCTCGTTGACATCACACAGATACACACATGGGAAATACAGTCTGAAACCAGTTCTTAGAGCAGACTGGGATGACTTGTATAAATGCTGACCTAATTCTTTTGAAAGTCATGTCCATGTTTCTGAATAATTTATACGAGCATCCACCACTGTAACAGTATAGTCTCACCAGCCACTTTGTACAGTAATGGTCAGAAAAAGAGAAAATACCCAGTGAGCAGCAGTTCTCTGAGCAAAAGACTGCTTTGAGGTGGCAGGAAGGTAACAGTAACTCAAATAACCGCTTGTCACAATCAAGGTGTGCAGAAGAGCATCTCTTAAACATACAGCATGTTGAACCTTGACGCAGATGGGCTATAGCAGCAGAAGACCACAACGGGCTCCACCCAGTGTCAGCTAAGAACAGGAAACTAAGGCTACACAGTTCACCCAGGCTAATTAAAGTTGAACAATGAATCTCGATTTCTGCGACATTCAGATGGTGGAGTCAGAATTTGGCATAAACAACTCGAAAGCACGGATCCATCTTGCCTTGTATCAATGGTTCAGGCTGGTGGTGGGATCGCTCGGTACCAACTGTGCATTGTTTATATGCCACAGCCTGTCTGAGTATTGCTACTGACTAGGTCCATCCCTTTATGGCCACAGTGTACCCATCTACTGATGGCTGCTTCCTTCTCGATGGCGCACAATGTCACAAAGCTCAAATCATCTCAAACTGGTTTCTGGAACATGACAGTGAGTCACCAGATTCCAATCCAGTAGTGCACCTTTGGGATTTGGGGGAATGGGATTGGCAGTCTGGAAGGGCAGCCAACAAATCTGCAGGATCATGTTAATGTGGACCAAAATCCCAGAGGAATGTTTCCAGCACCTTGTCCGATCTATGGCTCAATAAGTTAAGGCAGCTCTGAAGGCAAAAGGGCTCCAACCCAGTGAGTTGTACTCAATAAATTGTTTCGATTGCAAAAAAGTCATTGAAACAATAACATAAATAAGCTCCGGTTAAAGCAGTGAAGCCTGTTTAAATGACAGGTTTAAAAAAAAACAACAGAAAAACAAAATATTAATTAAAAAAAAATGCAACTTTGATGCAATTAAAGTCATTATCATTAATTTGCTTTTAAAATTACAAAGTTTTTCAAAGTATTAGTAATACTTTCCACTCCCCTGCTCAATAGTTGGTTAACTTAGTTCTGCTTGTCACCCAAACATAATAATCTGAATCAATCAGAAGAAAAATTAGAATCTTTGTACGCTATCAATTCAGGCAGTGTGCGATAAAACAAATCATGTTTCCCTTCATAGGAAATACAACCAGGTTTTTGTTTGTTTGTTTGTTTTTTTTGGGGGGGGTAATTAAATGGGGAAAATAATGAGTGTCTGCATGCTTGTGGTTTAAGCTTCTGTCATAAGCACTTCTTGCCAGAGGCATTCAACTCCATTTCACCCAAGCTAATCAAGTTCGTGTTCGTGTGTTTGCCGTTGTTGTTGACTGTAATCACTGCTCTTTTTTTGACTTTGTGGCGATTGACTTTGTGGTTTTGCCATGATCTTGTTCCAGGAGCTGTAAAGAATCCATCATGTTGACTGTTGTCCAGCCTTATCCTGTGAGTAGACCTTGCAACACATGCCTGATACATTTGTCAAAAAGGGTTGGTATGATAATTCAAATCGAGAAAAATTTGTTTTGTTCTGTTTTTTTTTTTTCATTTTAGTTCAAAGTGATAAAGTGATGGGAACTAGTCAAAAAGGGTGCAGGAACAACAATATAACAATGGTGAAAAGTGACTTAAGTCTGAAGAGGGGCAGCTGTGCCGGAAATGTCACTTTTTCTTGGCTTTTTGTATTAAAATTTCATCCAAGAGCTCTTTTGGTGTGCAGACTTTCTTTTTCGCCATTTTTACATTTTAGTGTCACATACACAAACTGCTTTTTCCATCCATTAATATTTAAAAAGTGTCGGGTTTTTATATATTTGCTTTTTTCTGTCAAATTAATTGATGTTTTCATGCAATTATAAGATGCTCAGCCATTTAAAACCATTTAAAATCACCCGGGTCACCCTTCTGAAGGCCTGTTACACTCGCCTGCATTTAAACAATAAGGCTACTGATATTCAGTATGTTTATTACTTCAACAAATTGCATAAAATGACCAAAGCCAATGGTAAATTGCTGTAGTAACCAAAGCCTGATAGATCATAGTTTGTGTATTATAGCTTCACTGCGAATCCAAAAAGGCAACACAATGAAACCAGCTCCAGATCCTTTGTAATCATAATACATTATCATAATCACCCAGTATGATTATGAGCAATTTCAATACTACCCTACTAGAAAATAAACACCCCAAACCTATAATTTATGCTAATGATCTAAATCAGCAAAACAATTAGTAACTAGAGCTGTTCATAAATGTAGTAAATATTGTACCCCATCACCACCGCCCTGCGTGCTGCTGCTAAGTTTACCCCTAAGTCTACATAAGTTTTGTGAATTTGAAGATCCCTGGCAAACCAGGAGCATCAGATAGTACAGACAACTTGTGCTGTTGCTACGCAAAACAATGCTGCGTTGGATGGCACCAAGAGAAAAGCTTGGCTCTTTACCCACAGTACCGTGTCTCTGCTGCCCACTGTGTGTGTGTAGAGCCAAATTAGCTGTTCCATTTCTCATTCATCCAATTGTACCCAAATTGGCTACAGTTCAGCCAAGAATGTAGAAGAGGGCGCTCAGAAGATAGTCTTCAATAAATACGAGTGAATGCAGAGTACTTATGATTTATTGAAACATGTGAAAACATGAATGCAGATACAGTATAAAAGGTAAAAACAGAGTTTGTACAATTCTAACGAACTTGGAAGTCAATATTTGGTATGACCACCTTTATTCTTTAGCACAGCCTGAACTCTTTGAGGACCCCATGCCAAGATATGCCAAGTTTTTGGCTAATAGCTCTTTGGAAATCACCTTTTTGATGCAAACATATTATATTATGCCTGTCAGGCTGTTCTATCTTTGGCATTTTGCATAGATTCGGCTAAAGAAATGGGAATAAATTATGTTAAGTTGTCTGTTATGTGTAGACACAACACTGGTTCATCCCTTGAGTCAGTTTTAAGAGGCTTAAAAAGTGACCTCTTGAAAATGGTCAGGTAAAAGGACTGGACTGAAAATGAGTGTAAAAGCAGCCAATGTCCAAACAAAAACTTTGAAAGACCTTCAGAAAGCCTGGAGAACTTTTGCTCAAGGCCACTTTTAAAAACGATAAGAGAGCCTGTTTTCGAGAAGGCCTTTGACTTAAAAGATCAAGATTCTTTATTTGTCTCCCTTGGGAGAAATTTGTCTCGGTTTGAAAAGAAGAGGGTACCCCTGCACAATAAAACAAAGCAAAAACACCACTAAAATCCAATAAATGCAATAAATTTGTGACTGCGATTAGTGGAAATAGCGTCACCGATCCAAACAGGCGTGGCAAGTCAACTAGCCTGTGGTACTTTTTTTTACTGGTCTCAGGCCAGTTGAACCCTGCCTTTAACACGAGAGGTTTCCAGTGTACCACCTGATCTTAATCAGAATATGGCGTTATGAAGTTCAGCTTTTAGCCAGCATAGCGGAGAAGTCCTGTAATCGCTCTGTGGAAATAAGTGCATTTGAGCAACAGCACCATCAGCTATCAGTTCACTGCAGTTTCCAAGGTTAAGAATAAAGTCTCTGTTAATACTGTTTCTGTTGAGTCGCTCCCACGTTCCATGTTCTGATGCTGTGTATCAGTCCACGCCTAAAAATAACGTCCAACAACTGCACTAATTCTTTCCCTTTAAAAGAAAATGAACAGTGCCTGGAGTTTTGAATGGATTACTGAGCCTTTTTTATAGAAGTACATATTTGTGAGCCCTTTTTTTCCTTCTGTTAGACAAAACGTGCCCTAGGTGGAATGCAGTAGAAGGGAAGGTGTGTTGAGTTATGATTTTGGTCTTTTCATGGAGTTTGTCACTGTCAAGAATAATGTAGCACAATGCTACCCTTATCATTTAAAGGAGAGGAAATGATGATCCCGTATTTCTCCAACTATATGTATTCAACCCCTCCTACTACTTCTGAAGTTTCTCTTGGGTTGCATCCCTGCTAAATAAAGTGTGAAGAGTCTGTTGTAACAGTGCTGTTTTTGATATGTATTTTTTTTTAAGTTAAACATAGATTGTATGCACCACAACCTGGGACTGAAACCTGATTTTTTTTCTCTTCATTTGCACGTGTTTATTCTCCTGTTTATCTCTTTCTCTCCATCTGTTTCTCTCTTTCTTCCCTTCCTCTCCCCTCTTCCTTTCTCCCTCTCTATCGCCCTTTGGACGCTCGCCTCCTAGTCCCCTAAATCGGCGTTCATCAGTGCAGCCAAAAAAGCCATGCTCAAGTCCAATCCGGTCAAAGTGCGCTTTGCTGAGGAGGTCATTATAAACGGCCAGGTTCCAGTCAGTTCTATCACACAAACACACACGCTCACAAATACACACAAGCTTGTATGACCTATATAGGCAATGCCAGCTGGTTTCCACTTCAGACAGAGGTTTCAGTGAATGTAAGCCAGTCACATAAATGAGTTATGACATGGCAGTTTTATGAATTTCTTCCACGTATCGAACCGACTGCACGTGCACGGAATGAAAAGCCTAATCCTGTCGCTCCTTTGCAGAACCCGATGAAGGACAACTCTCTCCTGTTCATGCCAAATGTCCTCAAGGTCTACCTGGAGAACGGGCAGACCAAGTCGTTTCGCTTTGACAGCAGTACCTCTATCAAGGTATGTGTGAGCGTGTCCCCCCCCCGCCCCATAAAAGACTTCCATCATGAAATAAGCAGTTTCTGCTGCATCTGTAATTACAAAAGGGAGAAATTATCAAGAGTCCAAATTAGTGAGCCTAATACATGCACGCAGACCATGAAATTCACTTCCATTTGTTTGAGCTCTTTATTTATTCAGTCAATGTGACAAAGAGCATATTTTCATTTTTTGACTGGTTAATTCTTATTCAGCTGTGATCCTCAGAGGCTCCCAGAGTGCATTCAGAAAGCAAGACGGCATAATGACTTTCTTTTTTCTCAGCCTCACAGTAAAAGATGTCATCCTAACCTTTACAATATATATATATATATATATTTTTTTTTTTTTTTTTTTTTGACTCGCCACTCTCCAGTACTTGGGACAGTAATGACCAGTAAAATAAAATTGGCAGATGATGCCAAATGATCAAGTTGGGGTCAGATCTCCAGGATCAGTATCATTCTCTAGTCTACACCTTGTTACAGTGGATGATTCTTCGATGAACTCGGTCACAGCTGCTCCATTTATTTTTTTTAACCTGAGCTCATATATTTGATCTCTGCACACTGCTACTGTTTGTACTGTTGCTCCTGAGGTACACCTCATACAAAGGTGTTTCTTCCGAAGCTCCAAAAACAAGCAGCAGTCAGATGAGTGACAGGCCTGCTGGGAGCAAGACACCTTACTTACTGAAATGTGTTTTGACCTTTTTATACAAAGTTACCACAATAATACGTTATCCTGCACTCCACATAGCCTTATTGCTTCTGTAGATGATTTTGTATTACAAACACAGGGGAAAAATAACAATTCTGCACAAAGTTTAGGCATAATGCCAAAATATACTGTTTTATCTTTCCTCACAGGGAACTTTGTAGTTCTTACCGAGTTAAATACGTTTATACGCATATATTCTAATCCAGTGTAGAGTACACTATTGTTGGAAAAGAAACTACAGTTTTCACAGAACTCTTTGCAGTCCTTCCTGCTTCCATAGGAATTCAGGGGGTAAGCCAGGTGCAGCTAAGCAAATGCAACTGATTAAATGATCATCAACAAGCCTGAGCACCTCTGTAAATTCACCCCAAGGTCAGACCACGTAATGATAGACCGTGCACAAGATTTCTGGAGCAATGTCCTTTGGAGAGACAAGACCAAAGTGGAGATGTTTGGCCATAAACCACAGCACCACATTCGGTAAAAACCAAACACAGCAGCACAAACGCCTCATACCAATGTCAGGCACAGTGGTGGAGGGGTGATGATTTGGACTTGTTTGCAGCCACGGGACCTGGACACCTTGCAATCATTGAGTCAACCATGAGCTCCTCTGTATACCAGAGTATTCTAGAGTCAAATGTGAGGCCGTCTGTCTGACAGCTAAAGCTTGTGCCAAACCGGATCGTGCAACTGGACAATGATCCCAAGCACAGTAGCAAATCTACAACAGAATGCCTGAAAAAGAAAAGAATTAAGGTGCTGCAATGACCCAGTCAAAGGTCAGACCACAGCCTGACTGAAATGCAGTGGAATGACCTCAAGAGAGCATAAATGAATGCCCACAAACCTCAATGAACTGAAGCAACATTGTAAAGAAGAGTGGTCCAAAATTCCTCTATAATAATATAAGAGACTGAAAGTCATACAGAAAAGATTACTTCAAGTTATTGCTTCTAAGGTGGTTCTACAAGCTGCTGAATCATGGGGTGACTGTTGTCCTGTTAAAAAGTTCTATTTTGCATTACTATACACAGACTTTAAATGAAATCAAAAACTTCCATGCCATTCTGTGAGCAGAAGCCTCACCCACCTGCAGTTCAGATCTTCTACTAGCTACAGTAACGGAGCCCTAGAATTAACATATTGAGCTGTAAATGAGCATAATAGTTTCCTTTTAAATGTACATAATGAAACTGAAGCTGAAGTCTTTGTTTATTTTAAGGGTAGCTTGGTGAAAGGTTGTTGGCAACAGTTAAAAACCATTTTTGTGAGTTTTTCTGTTATTATTCCAGGAAGTTATCCTGACCCTGCAAGAGAAGCTGTCAATCAAATGCATCGAGCACTTCTCCCTCGTGTTGGAGCAGAGGACCGAAGGCTCTGGAAGCAAACTGCTCCTCCTGCACGAACAGGAGATGCTTACTCAGGTTGGCCATGTTGCCTGTTCTTTCACTGTCTTCGTCTCTTCCTCTGTCTCGTACACACAACAACTTGCGCACACACATTCCCGCTCAGTATTCAAGCAGCATTTAGACCCCGATGTCATTTATCAGCACTTGCACAGCAGGGGCGACAGCTCACATTACACCTACACACACGCTCACTCACTCACACACACACACACACCCTCACTCATCCATAGTGCCCAGTACATTCTAATGAGGTTCATCTCAGGAGGACATTTTTAATATTCATGCCACACAGTTCAGACGCGAAGAGGCCTGCACGTGGTGCACACAATGGCAGAAGACTCTTTTAGAGTCATTGTTCTGAAAACCGTATTCTATACTGTAATACACCTGAGTCAGTACTGATGACAGGTGTGTTGGAGAAAGCTGGTAACCCTTGAAGTATCTAAAAAAAGCTCTTGCCCTTTCTACACTTGGATATTGAATAATTTAACAAATATGATCAATATTTAAAAGATGGTGCTGGTCTTGTGGGTTTGTCTTGAATAAGGGATGGAAGCAAATGCACAAACAACCACAGCAAGCAAGTGATGTTTTTTTTTCCTAGGTTATTCCTGCTGAATTGTACAATCATGTCTTTAGGTTGCAAAGTGATCTGTATGCACTATCCTCAGTTTCTCAGTGAGAACCACCCCTTATGGTGGCAATAGCTATAACTGCCCCATGTGAGTCACGGTGGCTGCATCCATCGCTCATTTAGACCAAACGCTTATTGAGAAAACGTGTGTTTTCACTTTATGTGTGTATTAAATTACCTTTGACACTCATATTTATACTATAACTCTCATTACTCATAATGATCCCACTTGAGCATCATCAGAACTGCTTAGTTTCTGCTTAACTGACTTAAGTATATTTACACACAGCTTATTTTTTTCCAGGTGACTCAGAGGCCCGGCTCTGACAAGATGAAGTGTTTCTTTAGAATCAGCTTTGTTCCCAGGGACCCGGTGGAGCTGCTGCGGAGAGACGCTGTGGCGTTTGAATACCTCTATGTTCAGGTGAGGAATGGCAATAGTAGTAGCGCTTAAGCTGACACTTGTTTACTGTTAAATATGAGTAAATTCAAACTGTCTGCTACCAGATGGCTTGGAAATGATTTCTGATGGTTAACAGACTTGCTTAGATTCATACAGAATTAATTCTTTCAAGACAAAAATCCTCATTTGCAAATAGTTTTTATATCATCTTTTGTATGAACTGCTTCCCTCTGAAATAATACATTTCTTTCTGAGGATTCCTTTGATAATTAGTGAAGTGAAATAGCCCGAGAGAAGGCGAGTTATCATCATTATTTTTCTGTCAGAGTTCAGCAATTCAGTGTTTCTGAGTCCTTCTTCTGAGACTGGAAGCTACTGTGCATCCCTTTGAAGGGATCTCTAGCCATAGAGGTTGTGAAAAACTTATTACAGCTCAGTGGGGATGCACTGGTGCTCGAATTGCTCTTTGTAGGGATGAAATGTGCTTCACAAGCCCCGAAAACTTTGGGATTCTTACGTAACCGCTGTGCCTCTCTCCTTTGCTGCAGAGTTGTAACGATGTGGTCTTAGAGCGGTTTGGCCCTGAGCTGAAGTATGATGC
>JAMQGT020010592.1:0-13866 GCA_024447675.2 Pterophyllum scalare
GTATGTTAACCTACTGCGTTCAGTTCGTATTGCTTATGAGGATCCACCATTGCAACAGTATTTTTATGACACAAAGTAAGGAAAAGCAGGTCCCCTTTAATTTTTGTACTTAGGAGCTTGAACAGTGAACCTGAAAGTAAAGGCCTTGAAATGCTGATTTGTGGGTGATATTCCTGTATTTAAAACATTGTTCCGAACAACCAAGAAGTCCTGATTTAACAAAAAGAGAAAAAAGCAAGTGCTATGTGGCTCTAAAGGCTTATGTGACAGGTGCCAGTTCTCTGATAATGTTTTATGTATGTAGATTTTTTCTTCCAAACTGTTTGCAATTAATGTAAAAACTGAAAATTCTTTTTTTTTTTAGTTATTGTGATTTAAAAACAAACAAAAAGCAAACAAACAAAAAATAAAACAGACCAATGCATTTCAACCCTAAATCTTCATCAGGGCCAGTCAGAATGAAATACCAGCCCTGGGTGGCAATTAGGGCTGCAACTATTAATTATTGTATTAATCAAGTATTCTATCGATTATTCCATCTATTAATAGAGTAATTGGATAAAAAATACTTTTGTCTTATCAACAATTTATCTGCATATTTTAACTTCCACAGTTTAACACTAGATGTTTTCCCTGTGTGAAATTAACAGCGGTGGGTGGAGCAGCTACAAAGATCTCTTTTCTTTATGTTAACACTTGCTAATCAGATGGTTGATGAAGGGCTCCCACAGCTGTTTCCCAGTTACAGCAGCAAGCTTCAGGCCACTTGAGTTCACCTCTTGATAATGGCTCCACCTCTCTGCATGTGTGCAGACAGACTGCAAGTAAAACTGCTACTGTTATCAGTATTTTTTTTTTTTGAAAAACTAGGGGCTGCATGCGCTTATTGTTGTAATGCTTTGTATCCACACCCGTCCTCCTAAATATACTAAAAAAAAAACCATTAGCCAAAGTGGCACCAACTAGCACGTTATGCTAGCACTATTAGCATTTAAGTCACTGGAATTTTCACTGACAAAGTACAAATCCAAAAAGACGATGCCCATCAATGCAGCTCACTCACAGTATGAGACTCCTCCAAAACAATACTCAGAACACCAAGCTCGGCACTCTCCGTCTTATGTGTGCTCTGGTCTGCCAGTGCATGAGAAAAGCGGGAAATGAAGAGAAACCAACAATGCCGTCGGGGTGTGTGTGGGATGTACACGCACCCTGTTGGTGAAAATAGGAACTGCATGAGGGTCCCACTACAGCTCTAAACTGTTGAGCAGGAACAATCTGGGAATTACACTATTAGTGTAACTAATGGACGTTACACAGTCTTAATTTTTCACTTATATAAAACATTATTAGAGAAATGGCAGAAAATCCACCTTACCATTCAGTCCTGGAGGCTCAGCAGTCTCTAAAATTACAATCCAGAATGTTTTTTATTTTTTCTAGACTGGTTACTTAAGACTGTTGTGCTTACTTGAGTTTGAGGCTGTTACTGACTTAATGTGGCCCATATAATTTGGACTCTGTCGGCATTTCTTAGGAACTGACTTACTGAATGTTTGGAATTGTATCACCACCTCTATCCAAGGCATGTTAACCAGTTTACCAGTCTTTCTGAGTCTGCTCCAAGCAGATGAGTGTAATAAATAAATAACAGATGGAGGATTAAATTCTTTATTTTTTCCCCCTTTCTTTTTACAGATCCATTATGCAGTGACAAGTATCATAACTGCATGGTGGTGGTTCAAGCCAGACTCTGTGTTTACTCGTACTACAGAAGTGTCTGCTGCGCGTCCTGCTCCCGTGCCCAGAAAACACAAACCAACTCATTTCAAACCAATTATGTGCGCAGGTGATGCTGCGGGGAAACTCAAGAAACAAACAGCTCTGCGATGACGCTGTAAACTTACTGACGCATGCTTTAATATGGGAATGCCTGAAACTTTTTTAACCAACATGACAACATGCACACAAACTCGTGCTCTTTCATTGGAAGTTCACAATGTCTAAATCTGCATTCCTAGTGTAACTTTAAAATGAGCTGGTTACATTCAAATTAGTCACATTTTTATGATTATTAAAGAGGCTACATAAATATTAAATTGCTCACTGTTTACATGCTAGTGTCTCAATCCTTTATTGATTAAAAAATTGTCTGATGACTGGCTCCGGTGATAATTATCTGCTCTGTTTCAAATGCATTAAATCCATACTGGTTGCTCCTGGTTTGGTCTGTGGCTGGCTGTCATCATCAGAGATCAGTGGTCTCAATAAATAAGTAGCCAGCTGTGACATGATCAGGTGTGAAATGAAGAGCCAGCATGAAATGACCAGGCAGGTCACCATTACTCATTTTTCAATGATTTGATGCTGCAGCACAGCAATATTTCTGTGACAAAAGTTGGAACCACTGACAACTGTTGCCGTTGAAAGATCTAAAGCAAGAATGAATCCACAATTGGCAGATTCTGTCTGCCATGATTTTCTTTTCCACTAACATTTCCACAACTTCTTTTAGTGATACATGATAACCGGTTCCAAAATGTTGAAATGTAAGTTTGATATGTTGTAGCTGATAAATGCCAATGGTGTACTTAATTTTTCATAGAATATTACATCTGTTCTCTGAAAAGAATACCATAAAGGTAAGTTAATTTTGCATAATAAATTATGAAAATGTTCTTTAAATCATTAAAGAAGCCCAATAAAAAGCCACGGTATACTTTCACAACCATATGCTGTATGCAATCTCCTCTTTCTAGCCAGTTTTATTGTTGTAGCAACTATAAGGAAACTTTTTTCAGTAACAAAGTGCTTTCCCCTTTGTTCTGTATGAATTTTGTTACAAAATAAAGTATACAAAAATGACCACACACTAGCAACTTGTCAAAATCTGAGCATGCCTAACCTCCATTAATAAAATAACACTGCAAAAATAGGCCTGTGTGTATGGTACACTTAAAGTAAACTAAGTTTTTAGTACTGATGCATTAATGTGGAAGATATGTGAGGTGGATAAAACTTTTATTATAGTATTATGCCTCATTTTTTAGAATCTCACCTACAGGCCTTAATTTTTAAAAAAGTAACAGGTATCTGTGTCCAACCATAGCCAGCAAATAACATGGAGTGAAAAGTACTCTGAAATGTACTGCAGGTCTGAACCAGAACCATGAGGGAACTCAAGGACATTAAATTTGTACTTGAGTAATTGTACTTTGCTGCATTTCTACACTGGTGCAAAGAGCAGACCACAGCCTACAGACTGAATGCTTAATACTTTAAAGATCCCATTCCTGTATGTGAAAGCAATTTCATTATTCCCACTCCAATGAAGAAGAAAAAAAAAGGTGTACATGTTCTTACTGCACATTTAATCTTTGCAATACTCTTTTCAGTCAAGAGATCACATTAGCTTAGTATCCATTCAAGATAGTAAGACCGTTGCTTTAAAATGGGACAGCTGGGCTGACAGCATGTAAAAGGCCATAATTCAATCACATGAACTTAAAGCACAGAAAGAGACATTAAATGAACACCAGTGACAAATAAACATTGCATTCTCTGTTTCTTATAAAACAAATTAAATATAGCATAGGGATCAAAAATACCTACTCTCCTATCTTGTAGCTATACATACTCATTAGCAATGTTCCCAAAGTGCTCCAGGGTCTTTCGGTGTTCATGGATGCAGAACTGCTCTAGTAAGTCCATGCTTGTAGGCTGTTGAGGATGTGTGACAGGAAAACACTTTTAGACTGAGCCTAGGCCTTTGGCATTGAGGGATGCAGGGTCCACATTCACCAAAAAAAAAAAAAAAATCTATGCATGTCTTTACTAATTTGCTCAGACACCAGTACCCCCAAAACATTCAAGGCTCTCTTTCCATGCTGATAAACTTTACCCCATAATATTTTTTAATTTTTATATATATATATATATATATATATATATATATATATATATATATATATATATATATACATACACACACACACACACACACACATATATACATATATACACACACACACACACACGAACAGAGATGCAGCCACTTGTGTTTGTTGCTTTTTTCCTCAATAGCTCTTTTTTTTTTGCTTTGTCCTTGGCATAAGGGGACCAGACAGCTGGATGTTAATGTCACTGTTTGTATGATAAGCTCTCTAAAAAAAACACAAGTTAGCTCACCTGCCCCCATCCCACCCTCCCACCCCACCCCTTATTGTCCTAATGTTGAACAATCATCATTTATACAAGTCAGTTCAGAAAATACTATGGCAAATGACAGCTTCCACCTCAATTTCATTGTGAACAACAAAAAAAAATATTTCACTCCTTGTTGGATTTGTTCAGCTTATCAAATGCAATAACTGGTCTATTTTTCTTTGTCACACCGTACCAACATTCACCGATTTTCAATAATGTAGAAGTTGTACAAATACATAAATACAGTAGGATATAATACAGTAAAAAATACAAAATAAAGTTGATATATTTTTTTCTCAAATGATAATTTACCAGAGGCAAACCCAGAAACGGATCTTTGACACTAGGCAAAAACACCCCCTGAGGTCAAATGATAAAAGAATAGCCACGTCTCAAAGCTAACGCCCAGATAACTCACTACTTTATTTGTACGTAGTGTGCTATGTACAGGACTTGTAGGCAAATTGTGGGGGTCCTGTGTGGCACAAAGTTAACATGTTCTATGCAAGTGCACTAGTTTGGGTGTTACTTACTAGTGAGACATTAAGCTAAGGAAAACGTGAAGGCACAATTATCTGAGGGAGAGCATACCTCAGGTCTCAAACACAACAGTTGTGATGTCAAGGGAGTCAGAGTCAAAAAGAAGGGGGGGGGACAAGGAAGGAAATAAAAGTGTACAGTTTAAAGGTATGGTTCAGGGTCTGAGAAGAACAAGGCAGTGAAACAGGTTAAGGCCAAATTACTTAAGATCGTCCAATCAGAACGCTCAAACAGTAAAGACAATGTTAGACCTGACAAATCAGAGAATTGAAATACAATATTAGTTTAAATCCAGAACTCTTCTACATTTTGTCATAGTCTGGCTCGCTACACAGGAATTCTTTCATCAAGGTTAAGTCAATTATATTAAACAAGGCTTTTTTTGCTCTTATTTGAGAAGTTGTTATTATGCACAATAATGTATAAATGTATGTTACAAGAATATACATGGGTTTCAGTCTATAAGATCTCAGTAAGGAGTACATCCAAGCATTCAAGGTGAGGACTTTGGCTTTTAAAAGTTAGTCAACTTATGCACAAACATGAAACTCAAAAAAAATAAAATAAAATAAATTCACCATAGAAAAAAAAAACCCAAAACAAAACAACAACATGGAAATGGACCAAATGGCTCACACACGAATCTGTCACAAACACTGTCTCAAAGAGAACCTTTTCCTCTAAGAAAAAACATAAAAACAACACAAAAAAAGTTAAAGGTTTTCAAGTTTCACCTTTTCATACCCCGCATTTTATCTGCAATCACAGACTTGTTCAGAGTTGAGAAGAAACAAGAAATACAAAAAGGACCAAAGACCGGGGTTTGGAGGGCTTCAAAGGGTGAAGTTCAAGTTTGTCATTCCTCATGTGCAAGTCAATATAAAAATGCTACAACTCGTACACCGCTTTTGCCGACAAGACGGGCTTGGGGGAGGCCAAGTCCCCCATAGTTTGCTAAATAAAAAAACAAAAGGGGGCTTGGAAATTGGCAGGCCAGCTTGCTCATCAATGATGAAATGCAGTTTCCACTGCACTGTATTTTCTTCTCCAGCTCTGCACCTTCTTAGTTTATCAACTCATGTGAAGAAGGAAGAGCAACTGTGGGAGTCTGCCATCTTACGCCGCTTCTCTCTTATGGCTGAAGAGTCATCTCTTTCATGTACCCATTCTTTCATTCCCAATATTTCTGCTTAGATTGACTGTTCCATTCATCTAATTACCCTCCATATGTCTCTCACTCACTGTCAGTCTCTAGCTCTGAGTCAGACCACTGTACTGGGGTCAGCTTCCCATTCCGCTGGGCATACTCAATGATTGCTGTGTAGCAGAAATAGTACTGGTCCCAGGTCTGGATGCTGAAAGCCCTCTGTGTACGCATCCGCCGCACTGTCTGACGGACATCTACTGTGCCAACATCCTCCAGCTGGGACAGGCAGATGTCCAGTGTGCAGAATGTGCCTAAACAAACACCAGGGATGAAAAGTAAGATGGAGAAGTCCCACTTAAAAGAATCAAATTAAAAAGGTCTTTGCTGAACCCTAAAAATAAATACAACAGGTACTGCCCTTTTGCAGCAGCAAAATATGTAAAAGGGCTGAAGTGGGGGGAAAAAAATCTGGTAAATAATTCAGCTGTGATGCCAGTCTCATTTGTCTCATTATGAAGTAGCTGTGTCAATCACAGAAAACATGAAACCTCTGGCCCAACAGATGGACAGGTAAAGGTTAATGTCTAAATGATCTGAGGCAACACAACCTGAGCACTATACATTTGTTTACCGGATACAGATTTACTGGGATTTTTATTTTGTATAATAACTAAATGAATTATAAAACAGTTGTTTTATTTGTATTTTGCATAATAAATGGTTAGATCATATTGGGCAACATTACATAGCATATGTGACATTAATACACAAGTACTACTTTTGAGAAAATAAAGCAGGAATTAAGGCAATAGCACCTAGTTTCAATTAGCCATTCTAATCTGACATGCAGAGACATAACACACAGAAGATGGACATGAGCAATGGTAATGGCGAGGCACTTAAAATAAGATTCACAAACATGTCTGTAAAAAGGTTGGCTTTATATTTATTTAAAGTAACAGTAGACTGATAGTGTGCCAGGTGGTTCCAACTGAAAGAAAACTCACAGAAGTGGCCTATAAATCTATAGTGTAAGTATTTAAATAATGATCTTTTACCTGTGCGGCCGATGCCAGCACTGCAGTGCACAACCACCGGGGGGCCCCCTGGAGGCCCTCTCCAACTGGAACCCAGGGTCTGGACCGCAGCTTCTCTCCTTTGAAGAACATGTTCACGAAAGTCCAACATAGCAGAAGCACTCTTAGGCACCCCAAAGTCTGGCCAGCTGACATAGAGGTAGTGGCACACTTCCCGTCTCTCTCCAGACTAAGGAAAGGGCAGACGGTTTCATAGGAGAACAGAGTAAGAGTCACCTTTCTTGTGAGTTGACATTTTTAAGCCTTGTCAGAATATATGAAATGCTGATCTCTTACAGAGTTTCCACTGACAAATTATTCCCCCAATCTACAGTCATCAGTGTCAATTTAGAGATTTAGATACATCTAAATTAATATATGAAATCTTTTTTTCAATCTTATCATTTCAAAAGACTTAAACCAAGTTACTTACCTGTGTGTTGCACAGTTCTAGATGGGAAAGTCTGAAGTCCTGAAACACTTGGATGTGTGTATTCCTGACCAAGAAGTATCCGTGCTGCTCAGTCCTGCCCTCCTCAAGAGGCCAGTACTGACCACATTTGACACGTCCACGCTCCACCACCCTGAAACACACAGTTAATCCCTTTTCGTCTCATTCATAACCCATTAATGATGTGTCATGATTTCTATAAATCCTCATATTAAAGTTTAAATCAGAAATCCAAAGTGGAGTCTCACCTGGTAGTCATTACAATAATAAGTACCATCTGTTCCCATACCATCCGCCAGAAGTCAGCAAAGGTTTTTGGCAAAGGACCTGAGGAACACAAAACGATACCACCACATCTTATTTTAGGCGCCTTTCAAAAACACTCACCTTAGACAGAAGCATTAAAAAACAAAGCAAAACACAACAATAACCAACATAATATCAAAGTCAATAAAAGTTTACAATATATAAAATCACTGAGAACAGAGGGTTCATGTGACAGATGGAAGATGACAAAAGCAAGTATGCCAGTTTAATGGTGCAAGGGGCAGAACAACTGAAGGCTCTAGATCCCACTGTAGGTGGATGCCATCCAAACAGGTGAGATGTAAACAAAAAGACCTGAGAATACCAGAGAAGTACTGCAGACAGAGGTAAGGAGCAGAATCTTTAAATGAATATGACATTTAATTGGGAGTCAGAGAAGTTGAAGGACAGGTGTGATGTGACTATTTTAGGGAGTTCTGGTTATGGTACAAGCAGCAGAGTTTGGGATCAGCTGAAATTTATGGATAAATTTGAGAGGAAGACCAAAGAGCAAGGAGTTATAGTAATCAATGTGGGACATAACTAATGTGTGCTATTGGGTGTGATAGGTGGAGAGAGGTAATTTATGAGGACCTAGTGATCTGAGGCTTGGAAAGAAAGTGTGCTATTAAAGATGCCACGCACACTCTTAACCTGAGGGGAGGGAGAATCTGTTGCATTTTGATAAGGCGGATTTGTTACCAATGTGGAGAACCACAGTTTTATCACTGTTCAATTTTAGAAATTTGCTGAGAACCAGGATTTGGTTTCCTGGAGGCAAAAACAGAAGGGAGGTGGTTAGGACAGTGGTAGTAGGTTTGGTGGACAGGTAGGAGCTATTAAATTTACACAAAATATGATGAAGACAGATGACAAATACAGGCCCCAGGGCTGATCCCTGGGGACCACCAGTACAGGGCTCTAGCCAGTGGTCGATTGCCTGGCGCTCCACTGGGCTGAGGTAGTGTTGTGCCGGACTGAGAATTTTAAAGGTTTGCTATCAGAACCGTTCACTATTACCACAATTAGCAATCGGATGCAGCTATTAGCACTAGCAGTAGCAAGTGGTTGTTCAATAAGGAACAATACCAGAGGTGAGGGAGGACAAAGAGGGTAAGCAGGCTTTTATCAAGACAGTAGAAAGAGGACCTAATGGACAGGTGGATGGCTTGGATTTCTGAATATGGTCAGACATTTCAGTAACAGAGGAAAAGTTCCAACTTGAACTTGAACAAGAGTGAAGGGCGGCAGGAACTGGTGGGGACAAACTGTAGAAAGTGTAAGTGGTCAGCAGACGGTGAATCTCGTCTACTTGAGTATTTAAAAAAGAATTACAGTAAGCAGTTGAGTACAAATGAGGAAGCAGGGAGTTAGGTTAGTACACTGCTGACCATGGAGAATATTGTTATTGTACATTTCTTTGTGAACAACAAAGTCCAGTTCTTTTGTAGAGACGTTCCAAGTGACAACCTTTTGCTATGAGTTGGTGTAATTCTGGAGTAAACCATGGTGGAGAGAAAACAGTCTGTGTTCTTAAGGGAGCCAGAGCAGCTAAAAGTCCATGAAGACAATCATTATAATGAGAAACCTGTTCATGGGGGGTGGGGGTGGGGGGTGGGGATAAAACATTTTTATGTTGGGGAGGTTGTCAATACCACACGAAAAAAGCATTTAATGTCCTTAAAATAAAATGGTGTGGTGCATGTTAAATTAACATTAAAATATATCAGCATGTAGTCAGAAATGTGAAGAGATCAGCTACAGTACAGATAAGAAGAGTGACACCAGAAAAGTATATTAAGTCCACAACACATGTAGGGGGGGGGAATTTTTTTTTTTAAAAATCAATACATTGCTACAGTTGAAAGCTGTCCAACAAGATGTAAAGTCTCGTGTGAGAGCATCACTGATATTACCCATATGTATATTAAAATCTCCCAGCAGTTTTCAATGTGAAATCTCCATTGGGATCCACAGTGGATACAACTCTGACGGGCATGACGAATTATGTCCAAGTAGAAACGAAATACCGACAGAGGGTCAGACAGGTGGAAGCACAGTTGTAGGAGCTTAGCAGCTGTGTACTGGAGAAGGGCTGATGATGGATTGAGTATGAAGGACAGGGCAGTCCAGACAAGCACAGACCATAAAAAAACAGCTTGTTAATCCACATTGCTTGCGGTGATGAACCAGAGGAGTTGTCTGGACTAACGTCCAGACGAGGAGTGGGAGCCCAACTGGCATGCAACAGTAATACTAATTTGAACACCAACAAGCAAAAAATCTGGCAATATGGCCAGGTGAGATTCCACAATAGTGAAAGTCAGTAAAAAGAGAGACTGATCAGTTGCAGTCAATAGAAATCAAATAAAACAATAGAAGAACCCGGAGCGCAACAGCAGCTAATTGCACCAGCATTCACTCATCCACCATTTACTTTCAAAAGTTCTCTATAGGAGAACTAGATTACTGTTCAAAGGGTTCAAGCACTTTGGACGTTCACAATCCTTTCCATCTCACAATTCCATTAGGGAGCCATCTGATGCACATCACAGCCAAAACGTAACTAACTATTTGAAAAAGTTCTGCAGTTTTCCAGTTAATGCACTTAGAATTACATTAATTGAAACATAAAAGCTGTTTATGGAATTATCTTATTCTGCCACAAAAATATGCAAAACTACAGGCAAAATAAGAGTTTATGTGAATAACTGCTCACCCTGAGTAGCGATGTAGGCGTTGCTCCTCTTGTACCCATCCATGAAACTGGCATTAATGTAATCTGATGTCTGCAAAACACAGCAGAAAAAGTGGGATTCACCGCTTAGTTATTTTGCATGTGCACAACTTTACTTTGCAGTATAGTATTGTCTAAAGTTTCACCACTGTCAAATAAATATGTTTAATAAACTACATAAAAACATTGTGAATACACAGATTGGGTCAACCTTCAATTTCTTAAGCCAATGAGATACTTTCAGTATTAACATGTACTTCATCCAAACTGCTAATGGAACATCAATTTTCTTCATTTGTATCAATATGAAAATCAACTATTTAAACTAATTCCCAGAGATAAACAACAACATTATAGTTTATAAATAAACAACTGAATTAAAAAGTGAATGGGACATTTACTGACAGCAGTAAACTCTTAATCAAAAGCATATATTGACATTGACAAATTTTGAGATTGAATTTTATCTACAGATGATTTATTACCTCATCCTCATCATTAGAGAGCGGGCACAGTCGCACTCGTGACTGGTCGAGGCAGAGAACATCACTGTACCTGTTCTTGACCTGATTGGACAATTTCCTGCAAAGATGAGTCTAATGTGAGGCTATATAATCAACTGAAGCTGTGGGCCGATGTGCATCTGTTACACATTTTGTATAACAGACTGACAGACACACACAAAATAATGAGCATATCGAGTCTTACTTAGAGTAGTCAAAGGTGCCCGCTGGTGGTTCCTTGCGGATCTCCTCATACTCCTGATAGATCCCCTTCTTCTTCTTCTTCTTCACATACTCCACCAGCTCATGCACTGTCACGGCTCCCTGCTCTGGCATGTGAACTGACACTTCCATGCAGCGATTCTCATCATCAGTACCCCAGGATGAGGACAGGGGCGGGGATTGTGAAGAAGGCTGGTGGGGTGGACGAGGCTGAGATTTCTGAGGCAATGGAGGTGCCCCTTCTTCTTCCTCACCCTCCTCATACTCCTCCTCTATGCCCTCATTCTGAGACCTATTGCCAGTCAACATGGTCCCATCAGTTTTCTTTGAGAGAGGTGTATCAGGGGGTGTGTCTGACTGGGGAGGAGCTTGGCCTTGGCAGCCACTACCATTAATGTTAGCATTGGGGCTGGGGCCAATAACAGCCATGTTGGCTGCGCTCACTGCTGAGCCGTTCCAGTGTTGGTGGTTCACCTGTGATCTGTCTGCAGAATTTGGACTATGTGGGTGCTGGCCTTGGCCACGAGTCCTGCCCTCCACAACACAGTGGTTGTGTGGGTTGGCATTGCTGTCATCATAGCAGTTAGAGTTAGCCACAGCTATCTCAGGACCTATTTGTGTATTTATATGCGTGTGGGAGAGTGCTGCATCTACACTTGTGTTGCTATTCTCTAAGCTATAAGAGCGCAACAGGCTTCCCACACAGTCATGTGTGTTGTGATCTTTTGTGTCACCCTGAACAGTGTTTGTATTAACATTAACACAGGACTGGATCCAAGCCACGTGGTTATACTGGGATGTCCCACCCAGATGTTCAGGGAGGGAGGAGACTGGGATGTGACTTGCCAACTCATGAGCTTTCACGGTGCAGACCTGGTGAGGAGAAGAAAGAAAATAAATCTCAAATAACAAACAACAAACATCTTCTACATGGTGATGTAAATCCTTAACAAAAATACGAGACACACCCTTTCTCTCAACTTCTCACGCACAAAAAGACGTAGAACCGCGAAAGGTGCTCGAAACCAGAGAGGTGAGGAAACAATGAAGACACATTTTAGACGAGCTGGAAAGGCTCCCTGGAAATTACAAACATCAGAGAGGGAAAAAAAGTAATGATGGAAAGCATTTTTAATTTCAAAGATCATCAAAAACTAGAAATCAGGCACATGAGGGAGTGACAGAAGCATGCTTTTATGATACATATATTATATTTACCTTGAGCAAATTAAGAATCTTGACACAGAGTTCATAGTCGAAATTTCCATAACTCGAGTTGGTCATGTCGTAAATAAATATGAGCCCATCCCTTTGAGTTTGAATGCTGTAAAGAAATGGAGAATTTTTAATTTAGGGGTCATTCACAATTATCAACATTTTCCAAAGCATACTGTTTTTCAGACCCCTCTCCCCCTACCCAAAAGTGTACAAAGAAAATGTTGATCTTTTTCGTGATAATATAATAATTTATATATATATAATTTCACCTGGTTCTTTGGTATTTTAATGTAATAGGAAGTATTAAAAACAATTTCTGTAAGTCTTGATATCAAAGATACTCTCTCCTATCTATTAAAACATTGTATTGTTGCACTAATAAAAATCCATCCATCCATTCTCTTCCGCTTATCCTTTTCAGGTTCACGGGAGGGCTGGAGCCTAGGATTTACGAAGGGAAGCTGTCATTGGACGACAGGCAGGACTCCCTGTAATGAACAGATATACCTATATATTAGAATTTATAAGGTGCAATAAACTGATTTGAATTTTAATTTGAATGTGCACTGCACTGCATGTACATGCTGTCACACTGTTACACAGTGGAATTGGAGCAATTTGTCATCTGAATAACCGGTCTTGTGCCAAAAAGTGATTTCTGGTATTTGTCAAAAAAATAATTGCTGGTATTTGTATTGTTGTAAATGACTTGTGGACCTATAATCTGTCAAGCATATCTCAAACATCATCTCTTATGAATGATATCAATTCATTTTGAGTCATAAAAGAACATTTCTGTCACATGGTAGAAGCTACAATCAGTTTTTGGCAACTCCGGCCACCTGTGTTGCCAACTTAGTGACGTTGTCACTAGGTCTTTTCGAATCCGTCTCCCTCTCCCCTGCAACTTTTTCCCCAAAAAGTGACTAGCAACAAATTTAGTGACTTTATCTGGTGACATCAGTGACTTTTGGAGAGTTTTGGTGATATGCTGGTGTTGTGCCAAAAAGTGATTTCTAGTATTTGAAGAGTTTCAGTCAGGTTTCAGAATTCATCACAGTACAGAAACAGCATTAGTGAAGGTTACAGATGATCTTCTCATGGCCTCTGACAGTGGGCACATCTCTGTGCTTGTCCTGTTAGATCTCAGAGCAGCTTTTGATATTGTTGACCATAACATTTTATTACAGAGATTAGAAGCATGTCATGAAAGTACCGCACTGCAGTGGTTTGAATCATATTTATCTAATAGACTCCAATGTGTTCATGTAAATGGGGAGTCTTCTTCACACACTAAGGTTAATTATGGAGTTCCACAGGGTTCTGTGCTATGTCCAATTTTATTTACACTATACATGCTTCCCTTAGGTAGTAGTATTAGAAAACACTGCATCAATTTTCATTGTTATGCAGATGATACCCATGTATCCATGAAACCAGATGAAACACATCAATTAGTT
>JAMQGT020010593.1:0-43220 GCA_024447675.2 Pterophyllum scalare
TAAATGAATATGACATTTAATTGGGAGTCAGAGAAGTTGAAGGACAGGTGTGATGTGACTATTTTAGGGAGTTCTGGTTATGGTACAAGCAGCAGAGTTTGGGATCAGCTGAAATTTATGGATAAATTTGAGAGGAAGACCAAAGAGCAAGGAGTTATAGTAATCAATGTGGGACATAACTAATGTGTGCTATTGGGTGTGATAGGTGGAGAGAGGTAATTTATGAGGACCTAGTGATCTGAGCTTGGAAAGAAAGTGTGCTATTAAAGATGCCACGCACACTCTTAACCTGAGGGGAGGGAGAATCTGTTGCATTTTGATAAGGCGGATTTGTTACCAATGTGGAGAACCACAGTTTTATCACTGTTCAATTTTAGAAATTTGCTGAGAACCAGGATTTGGTTTCCTGGAGGCAAAAACAGAAGGAGGTGGTTAGGACAGTGGTAGTAGGTTTGGTGGACAGGTAGAGCTATTAAATTTACACAAAATATGATGAAGACAGATGACAAATACAGGCCCCAGGGCTGATCCCTGGGGACCACCAGTACAGGGCTCTAGCCAGTGGTCGATTGCCTGGCGCTCCACTGGGCTGAGGTAGTGTTGTGCCGGACTGAGAATTTTAAAGGTTTGCTATCAGAACCGTTCACTATTACCACAATTAGCAATCGGATGCAGCTATTAGCACTAGCAGTAGCAAGTGGTTGTTCAATAAGGAACAATACCAGAGGTGAGGGAGGACAAAGAGGGTAAGCAGGCTTTTATCAAGACAGTAGAAAGAGGACCTAATGGACAGGTGGATGGCTTGGATTTCTGAATATGGTCAGACATTTCAGTAACAGAGGAAAAGTTCCAACTTGAACTTGAACAAGAGTGAAGGGCGGCAGGAACTGGTGGGGACAAACTGTAGAAAGTGTAAGTGGTCAGCAGACGGTGAATCTCGTCTACTTGAGTATTTAAAAAAGAATTACAGTAAGCAGTTGAGTACAAATGAGGAAGCAGGGAGTTAGGTTAGTACACTGCTGACCATGGAGAATATTGTTATTGTACATTTCTTTGTGAACAACAAAGTCCAGTTCTTTTGTAGAGACGTTCCAAGTGACAACCTTTTGCTATGAGTTGGTGTAATTCTGGAGTAAACCATGGTGGAGAGAAAACAGTCTGTGTTCTTAAGGGAGCCAGAGCAGCTAAAAGTCCATGAAGACAATCATTATAATGAGAAACCTGTTCATGGGGGGTGGGGGTGGGGGGTGGGGATAAAACATTTTTATGTTGGGGAGGTTGTCAATACCACACGAAAAAAGCATTTAATGTCCTTAAAATAAAATGGTGTGGTGCATGTTAAATTAACATTAAAATATATCAGCATGTAGTCAGAAATGTGAAGAGATCAGCTACAGTACAGATAAGAAGAGTGACACCAGAAAAGTATATTAAGTCCACAACACATGTAGGGGGGGGGAATTTTTTTTTTTAAAAATCAATACATTGCTACAGTTGAAAGCTGTCCAACAAGATGTAAAGTCTCGTGTGAGAGCATCACTGATATTACCCATATGTATATTAAAATCTCCCAGCAGTTTTCAATGTGAAATCTCCATTGGGATCCACAGTGGATACAACTCTGACGGGCATGACGAATTATGTCCAAGTAGAAACGAAATACCGACAGAGGGTCAGACAGGTGGAAGCACAGTTGTAGGAGCTTAGCAGCTGTGTACTGGAGAAGGGCTGATGATGGATTGAGTATGAAGGACAGGGCAGTCCAGACAAGCACAGACCATAAAAAAACAGCTTGTTAATCCACATTGCTTGCGGTGATGAACCAGAGGAGTTGTCTGGACTAACGTCCAGACGAGGAGTGGGAGCCCAACTGGCATGCAACAGTAATACTAATTTGAACACCAACAAGCAAAAAATCTGGCAATATGGCCAGGTGAGATTCCACAATAGTGAAAGTCAGTAAAAAGAGAGACTGATCAGTTGCAGTCAATAGAAATCAAATAAAACAATAGAAGAACCCGGAGCGCAACAGCAGCTAATTGCACCAGCATTCACTCATCCACCATTTACTTTCAAAAGTTCTCTATAGGAGAACTAGATTACTGTTCAAAGGGTTCAAGCACTTTGGACGTTCACAATCCTTTCCATCTCACAATTCCATTAGGGAGCCATCTGATGCACATCACAGCCAAAACGTAACTAACTATTTGAAAAAGTTCTGCAGTTTTCCAGTTAATGCACTTAGAATTACATTAATTGAAACATAAAAGCTGTTTATGGAATTATCTTATTCTGCCACAAAAATATGCAAAACTACAGGCAAAATAAGAGTTTATGTGAATAACTGCTCACCCTGAGTAGCGATGTAGGCGTTGCTCCTCTTGTACCCATCCATGAAACTGGCATTAATGTAATCTGATGTCTGCAAAACACAGCAGAAAAAGTGGGATTCACCGCTTAGTTATTTTGCATGTGCACAACTTTACTTTGCAGTATAGTATTGTCTAAAGTTTCACCACTGTCAAATAAATATGTTTAATAAACTACATAAAAACATTGTGAATACACAGATTGGGTCAACCTTCAATTTCTTAAGCCAATGAGATACTTTCAGTATTAACATGTACTTCATCCAAACTGCTAATGGAACATCAATTTTCTTCATTTGTATCAATATGAAAATCAACTATTTAAACTAATTCCCAGAGATAAACAACAACATTATAGTTTATAAATAAACAACTGAATTAAAAAGTGAATGGGACATTTACTGACAGCAGTAAACTCTTAATCAAAAGCATATATTGACATTGACAAATTTTGAGATTGAATTTTATCTACAGATGATTTATTACCTCATCCTCATCATTAGAGAGCGGGCACAGTCGCACTCGTGACTGGTCGAGGCAGAGAACATCACTGTACCTGTTCTTGACCTGATTGGACAATTTCCTGCAAAGATGAGTCTAATGTGAGGCTATATAATCAACTGAAGCTGTGGGCCGATGTGCATCTGTTACACATTTTGTATAACAGACTGACAGACACACACAAAATAATGAGCATATCGAGTCTTACTTAGAGTAGTCAAAGGTGCCCGCTGGTGGTTCCTTGCGGATCTCCTCATACTCCTGATAGATCCCCTTCTTCTTCTTCTTCTTCACATACTCCACCAGCTCATGCACTGTCACGGCTCCCTGCTCTGGCATGTGAACTGACACTTCCATGCAGCGATTCTCATCATCAGTACCCCAGGATGAGGACAGGGGCGGGGATTGTGAAGAAGGCTGGTGGGGTGGACGAGGCTGAGATTTCTGAGGCAATGGAGGTGCCCCTTCTTCTTCCTCACCCTCCTCATACTCCTCCTCTATGCCCTCATTCTGAGACCTATTGCCAGTCAACATGGTCCCATCAGTTTTCTTTGAGAGAGGTGTATCAGGGGGTGTGTCTGACTGGGGAGGAGCTTGGCCTTGGCAGCCACTACCATTAATGTTAGCATTGGGGCTGGGGCCAATAACAGCCATGTTGGCTGCGCTCACTGCTGAGCCGTTCCAGTGTTGGTGGTTCACCTGTGATCTGTCTGCAGAATTTGGACTATGTGGGTGCTGGCCTTGGCCACGAGTCCTGCCCTCCACAACACAGTGGTTGTGTGGGTTGGCATTGCTGTCATCATAGCAGTTAGAGTTAGCCACAGCTATCTCAGGACCTATTTGTGTATTTATATGCGTGTGGGAGAGTGCTGCATCTACACTTGTGTTGCTATTCTCTAAGCTATAAGAGCGCAACAGGCTTCCCACACAGTCATGTGTGTTGTGATCTTTTGTGTCACCCTGAACAGTGTTTGTATTAACATTAACACAGGACTGGATCCAAGCCACGTGGTTATACTGGGATGTCCCACCCAGATGTTCAGGGAGGGAGGAGACTGGGATGTGACTTGCCAACTCATGAGCTTTCACGGTGCAGACCTGGTGAGGAGAAGAAAGAAAATAAATCTCAAATAACAAACAACAAACATCTTCTACATGGTGATGTAAATCCTTAACAAAAATACGAGACACACCCTTTCTCTCAACTTCTCACGCACAAAAAGACGTAGAACCGCGAAAGGTGCTCGAAACCAGAGAGGTGAGGAAACAATGAAGACACATTTTAGACGAGCTGGAAAGGCTCCCTGGAAATTACAAACATCAGAGAGGGAAAAAAAGTAATGATGGAAAGCATTTTTAATTTCAAAGATCATCAAAAACTAGAAATCAGGCACATGAGGGAGTGACAGAAGCATGCTTTTATGATACATATATTATATTTACCTTGAGCAAATTAAGAATCTTGACACAGAGTTCATAGTCGAAATTTCCATAACTCGAGTTGGTCATGTCGTAAATAAATATGAGCCCATCCCTTTGAGTTTGAATGCTGTAAAGAAATGGAGAATTTTTAATTTAGGGGTCATTCACAATTATCAACATTTTCCAAAGCATACTGTTTTTCAGACCCCTCTCCCCCTACCCAAAAGTGTACAAAGAAAATGTTGATCTTTTTCGTGATAATATAATAATTTATATATATATAATTTCACCTGGTTCTTTGGTATATTAATGTAATAGGAAGTATTAAAAACAATTTCTGTAAGTCTTGATATCAAAGATACTCTCTCCTATCTATTAAAACATTGTATTGTTGCACTAATAAAAATCCATCCATCCATTCTCTTCCGCTTATCCTTTTCAGGTTCACGGGAGGGCTGGAGCCTAGGATTTACGAAGGGAAGCTGTCATTGGACGACAGGCAGGACTCCCTGTAATGAACAGATATACCTATATATTAGAATTTATAAGGTGCAATAAACTGATTTGAATTTTAATTTGAATGTGCACTGCACTGCATGTACATGCTGTCACACTGTTACACAGTGGAATTGGAGCAATTTGTCATCTGAATAACCGGTCTTGTGCCAAAAAGTGATTTCTGGTATTTGTCAAAAAAATAATTGCTGGTATTTGTATTGTTGTAAATGACTTGTGGACCTATAATCTGTCAAGCATATCTCAAACATCATCTCTTATGAATGATATCAATTCATTTTGAGTCATAAAAGAACATTTCTGTCACATGGTAGAAGCTACAATCAGTTTTTGGCAACTCCGGCCACCTGTGTTGCCAACTTAGTGACGTTGTCACTAGGTCTTTTCGGATCCGTCCCCCTCTCCCCTGCAACTTTTTCCCCAAAAAGTGACTAGCAACAAATTTAGTGACTTTATCTGGTGACATCAGTGACTTTTGGAGAGTTTTGGTGATATGCTGGTGTTGTGCCAAGAAGTGATTTCTAGTATTTGAAGAGTTTCAGTCAGGTTTCAGAATTCATCACAGTACAGAAACAGCATTAGTGAAGGTTACAGATGATCTTCTCATGGCCTCTGACAGTGGGCACATCTCTGTGCTTGTCCTGTTAGATCTTAGAGCAGCTTTTGATATTGTTGACCATAACATTTTATTACAGAGATTGAAGCATGTCATAGTACCGCACTGCAGTGGTTTGAATCATATTTATCTAATAGACTCCAATGTGTTCATGTAAATGGGGAGTCTTCTTCACACACTAAGGTTAATTATGGAGTTCCACAGGGTTCTGTGCTATGTCCAATTTTATTTACACTATACATGCTTCCCTTAGGTAGTAGTATTAGAAAACACTGCATCAATTTTCATTGTTATGCAGATGATACCCATGTATCCATGAAACCAGATGAAACACATCAATTAGTTAAACTGCAGGAATGTCTTAAAGATGTAAAGGCCTGGATGACCTAAATTCCTGCTTCTAAACTCAGATAAAACTGAAGTTATTATACTCGGCCCCAAGGATCAAACCCAATACTTACTCTGGATAGCATTATCTTGGCCTCCAGTAACACTGTGAGGAATCTTGGGGAGTCATTTTTGACCAGGATATGTCCTTCAATCCAGGTATTAAACAAATATGTAGAACTGCTTTTTTTCTTGCATTTGTGCAATATTTCTAAAATTAGAAACATCCTGTCTCAGAGTGATGCTGAAAAGCTAATTCATGCATTTACTACTTCTAGACTGGACTATTGAAATTCATTATTATCAGGCTGTCCTAAAAGCACCCTGAAAAGCTTTCAGCTGATACAAAATGCTGCAGCTAGGGTACTGACAGGGACTAAAAAGAGAGCATATTTCTCCCATATTGGCTTCTCTTTATTGGCTTCCTGTTAAATCCAAAATAGAATTTAAAATTCTTTTCCTCACATACAAGGTCTTGAATAATCAGGCCCCATCTTATTTTAAAGACCTCATATTATGGATCAGGTGACCCTGAACCATTCCTTAGTTTTACTGCAATAGGCCTAGGCTGCTGATGGGTTCCTGTGATGCACTGAGTGTTTCTTTTCATTCACCTCTTTTCACTCTGTTTATGCCCCACTCTGTGTTTAATCTTACTATTACTATTAATCTCCGGCTCTCTTCCACAGCATGTGTCTTGTCCTGTCTCTCTCCACTCAGCCCCAACAGGTTATGGCAGATGACTGTTAAAAGGGAGTTTTTCCTTCCCACTGTCACCAAGTGCTTGATCATAGGGGGTCATTTTGACTATTGTTTTTTTTTTTTGGAGGGGGGGGGGGTCTGTAATTATTGTTGGGTCTTTAGCTTACAATAAAAAGTACCTTGTTTGTTATGATTTGGTACTATATAATTAAGATTGAACTGAACTTGCCAAAAAATAACTGATTGTATTTAAATTGCTGTACATTAATTTTTGGGCTAAAATCTGTGAAACATATCTCTCATGAATGATATTCCGTCACTTTGAGTGAGAAACAACAGTCCTGTCACAAGTTAGAAGCTTGGCAACGTGACTTTCATATATTCTTCATTAATGAAGGTAAAAACTATCATTGACATTAAAAATGTCTTTTTTCCCCAAGAGATCTTGCCAAGAGGGCTGCAGAAATTGCAACATTACAGTTACATTACAGTTCTATAAAGAGTAGCTAAAAAGGACTGGACTGATTATAATGTAGATACAATAATGCAGAGTCATAAATATATTTGCAAAACAAGTCATTTCTTCATTTTATATATAAGCCCTTCATAAATCCTGTGCACCACAGTCCATTTATGAATATAAGCATAGATAATACATTAAAAAAAAAATCACTTTTACCACAACACCGGAATCCTGAAAACTCTGTTGTCGCCGTGTTTTGTGTACATACAGCGGTCGTACTGCTTCCCTTTGTATGCTATGGCATCGCCCGGACCTCTCTTTGGCATTGAGGGGGACAACCCACTTGGGCCAGCATAGATGAAAACATGCCAGAAACATGTAGAATTAATGTACATGCCTTCTGAATAAAATCCATCATCGTTTTCTGCGGTTTACTGCATATGGTTTCCATTTTTGGAACAATACTGCCACTTCCTTGTTGAATTTCTATCCAGCGGCTTTGGCTGCTTTCCACACCTGCTGTGTGCCACTCGCAGCTTGTTCCTGTCTAATATCATCAGTAGGGTCATTCTGTGAATCGATGATGGCCTATCTTTGAGAATTCAATAAGGCCTTTGAACTGATCCACCAGACCGGAGACCATATTGCTGCAGACCACGCAATGGTGCAGTGGTGTACAAGTGAACGAGAGTAGATCCCTCGGGCAATGACGATCAGGCGGCAATGCTCAAATTACATAGTTCCAACCGACATTTTCGAACTATTTGAAAAGCGCTGGCTGTTAACCCCATTCCTATAGTGCGGTTTGGAAAATGTCAATAATTGTGAATGATCTCTTAAAGAGCAACAGAAATTTGGTTTAAAATACACTTACACCTATTAGAACTGATTTTTGTGTTTCATTAAATAGTTAATATTCCTAAAGTGGGCAGCACTCCTGAGCCGGGCCTTTCTGTGTGGAGTTTGCATGGTGTCCCCATATCTGAGTGGGTTTTCTCTGGGTACTCTGATTTCCGGTGAGTGCGAATGATTGTCCATCTCTCTGTATTAGCCCTGCATCAGACTGGCGGCCTGTTCAGGGTGTAGCCCGCCAGCTGGGATAGCCCACCAGCTGGGATAACAAACACCCCCCACCCCTCCCAATTGGATAAGTGGAAGGAAACGGATGGATGAATAGAATATTTCTAAAGGTACTTCCAGCTGCTCCCTTATTTACCAATGCTTTGCCACAGCACGTGATTTGGCATAGATTTTATGACAGATACCCTTCCTGACACAACCCCCTTATTTATGCAGGTGGCACTTGGAGTACTCTAACATGTCATCCCCTGAGGCTGGGTTTGTGTCTCCTCCAGGTCTTGAACCAGGGATCTTTCACATGCTACACCATGGAGCAAGTAGTTCATTGATATTTCTGTTTTTATGAATTAACATCAGAGCACAATGGATGGACTGTGGTTGTATGAGGTGAAAATAACATGGTAAATTGTCAAAGGAAAAACTAGTTTATGTGTAAATGGTTGGCACTTCACCTCTCTATGGCTTTGTCCAGCTGGTAGATGATGGCCTGGAGCACAGCTTTGTGGGTGGTGATGTCTGGCCGATGGAGACGAGCAGTGAAGAGTGCTACAGCTGCGCCTTTTGCATCACGGCCAGGCTAGGAGGAATATCAACAGATCGTCATTTTACACCAATACAAATTAATTCAACAAAAATGAAAACTTTATGTCATTTCTATTCATAGGAATACAAAAATAAGCTTACATGAGCCCCGTGACATGCACATACAGAAACACACAAAACTCTTCTTTAATGACCAGCACAACCATGCACAATTGTCTGTGTATTCTGAGGTGTTAATGCAAAAATAATAAACTGGAGTTTCTTTGTGTTAAGTGGCTTATAATTGCTTCATCACTCACCAGGACTGTAAATTTGCCACTCAGCAACTCAGAGCGCAGGGGCTCCTCATCAGGGTTGATATTGATGATGCCCTCTTTGATTCTTGTGTTCTAATATGAGACAGGAGAGAAAAGGAGAGTAAAAAAAAAAACATAATAGTATAAATAAAAACCCCTTAAAATGTGGGATTTGGTTGTGTGTGTGTGTATTACAAAAATCTGCTTATCAACTTGCAAGATTTTTTTGTTTTTCGTTAATCACAACTTTATTGCCAATAAGGTGCTATCATGTATTAGTTTAAAATACATTCTTTATCACACTGTATTATATTCAAGATATTGTGTTCACCCTAGATGAGTCTGCACTGAAACTTTGGAACCTAATTTTCTCACTTACACCAAAGCATGCTGCTATTCAGTTTTGAACAAGGGCACAATAATTCAACTGATTAGCATGTCAAGAGGGTCCAGAGTGGATCTTCTACTAATTAGGAGGGTCAGTGGTTCAATCCCCAGGTCCTCCAGTCCACATTTCAAACTGTCCTTGGGTAAGAAAGTGAACCTCAATTGTCCCCTGATGCATCCATAGGTGTGTGAGAGATAAAAACCATTTAAAGGAATAAAGTGTGGTACAAAAATCTGTTAATCAGTGAATGTCGCTTGTAGTGCAAAAGCTCTCTGAGTGCCCTGTTAGAGTGCTATAAAAGTACCCAGCCACTTTACCATTTTTATAAACTATGTAAGTGTTAAATATGTGTTATAATTATATTAATATTTTAATGTTTAATATTAAGAGATGGAATACCCTGTGAACCAACTTGTATTTTTTTCCAACAGAAAACTCCGTAACTTAAAAAAATTTTCTCACTGGTCTGCAGAGAAAGGAACCTTTATAGGACATAAACTGTATCAATTTTAAAGATTTTTTGCATTTACAAAAAAGCCTGTAATTATTTTTTATCTACACAACACTTCCTACAAAAATTATTACCAACTTCCTGTGCAATATTTATCAGGAAAAAAATGGAATTATACATCTTCTCCAAATACAAATTAAACCCGGTGGTGTCCTCTTAATGACAAAAGGTAAACAGATGTTTTTGTCACCAGTCAAAGCAGTGCCATACCTTGTACGCTTGAAAAAGATCGATGGCTCTGGAGACGTCAAACTTGCGGGCCATAAGAAACTTTACAGCTGTAGGTTGGGAGACGAGCCCAGCATTGTGAGGCTGCTCCCTGCTACGCACCTCGCTCAGGAACTCCTCTACAGCCTGAAGAGACATTGGACAAGGTATTAAACCAGACTCATGTGTTAAAAAATAAAAAGGGGGGAAAAAACAGTGTATAAAATGTGTATAAAGCTTGTAATTTTATGGGGGGAGTAATAGGAAAGACATAATGTTGGGATGAAAGCTGACATGACAAGAAAAATGCACAAATCTGTCATGGCTTAGTGCCAAAGCTTAAATAATGTGAAGACTGTGCCACTGGTAGATGCTGTCAATAACAACACTCATGTGCCAAGAGACAAGAGTCAGCTTGTTTTGCTGCAAGTACACTGCATCTCTCCTCCAAAATTGAAGGCACCAAGAGGAGAGTATAAAAAATGGGGACAGCAAATTAACTCATCTGCTACACACACACAAAAAAAGCTTTATATGTGCTCACAAATAAGGACAAGGAAGTGAATATCCAGTAAAACATGATCCAAAACACTGGGTTTCATTTCTCAGTTTTTTGCAAATGTGGTGACCCATCCAAATGCTTAACTACCTTGTTGCATAATCAAATTTGTTCTTAGATGCAGGCCTAAACAAGAGGGATGCTCATTTAATATGTGGCACTATCCATGTGAAAATGTAAATGCAGAGGTTTTGTTTTGTTTTGCTTTTTTTCAAGCTCATGGGACTTTAGAGAGTGATTACACAAAAGGAACTGGAACACATAGATGCAATGAGTCTGTTATCTTATTTAATAGAAATATATGCATTTTCCTGGTTTGTCTTTCTTTACCATTTGACATACCACATGTTTAAAACTCAACAAAACTGGTTTCAAAAATAATTTTATAGTGCTGGCGATTTTTCTGTCTCTGCCTACATTTTTTTCTCTATGCAGAAAAAAATTGTGATAATTAACTATATAACAGGTGTATACTAGCAATTATCCAGAATGTATAAATTTTGACTGTTCCTTTTTTTTTAATCCAGTCCAAATATTTTGAATTTTAAAAATGTGTGTAATTTTCTGGCAAAGTCTTAACTGCCAAGTAGCTGCAAGGCCTTGACTGGACATAAATATACTGATGTACAAAATATAGACACAGATGAAGAAAACTAGCACCCTGGACCCCAAATTTTAAGTGTGCCAAAAGAGAAGCAGGGTATTAAACCAGACTCATGTATTTACATCCTAGACTAAAATATGATACTTCAGTGCCCATAATGCCACTTAAGTACCATATGTATAGTACAAAATGACAAAGTCAAAGAGGGCATATTTGAATTACATGACCATATGTGAAACCCGGTAACCAGTAGCTGAGCATCAACACCATCCCTGATGGGGATGTAATCCAAGACTGCAACAAGCAAGAGCAATCTAAATCTACAGACGTTAAGTAGTGCGGGCAGTTAGTGGATAGACGTTACTGTGTGTGCGAAAGTGATTATAGCTATCAACAGATAAGATCTGCAAATCTGGAGAGCATTCAAAGAATGTCTTGTAACTTTGCTTACTGATCCGTCAACCTTGTCAATGCTAGATGAAGTAGCTGAAACATAATGCTGTAATCAGAAACGCAGCGTGACATTTCATGTTTGCCATCTATCTCAGGCCCACCCCCTTTTACTAGAAAGTGATTGCAACAACAATGCTAGGAACCGGAGGATCATTTCTGTGAATGGTCCACCGTAAATCCGATAAACGGGATAAGGCTAGTTCGCTTGCCTCGCAGAAAAACACTCGCCTAAAGTCGAGGTTTTGGTCACTTAACTGTGTCATGGTATGCAATGATAATAAACAATAAAGACAACAATCAGTTTGACATTTTTTAACCTTAACATTCAGCCCAAGATCATTTTTAAAGACTGGCAAGACAGCAGTCTAGGAAATTCCCTGCAAGTCAACAATAGCCACTGCCGTTAGCTAGCGGCTAGGTTACATGTGGTAGCTGGATAGCTTAATGATAGCTTTTAAGTCACTACAAGCCATATGTGTAGGGCTAACTCAGAGTAATTAAGTATCGCTAGTTAGTTTATTCTGGCAACATGAACATATCTATGTGCTCCACAAAACGCTTAGTTATCAGCGAGTGAGCATTCAAGACAGACTGCCGGTAAAATGATACCTTCCACTACTAGAAAACGCCATCATGCTAACATACATGCTAACTACTATCAGTCACACCGGAGTCAGTCGACAGGAGGCTGTGGACGGGCCGGGGCTGTTTACTACACAGCTCAGTTCCCAGGAGCACCCGCACGACAGAATCTGATTTTTAAAAAACGTCCTTTAGAGAAGAAACTGAAGGTGATGTCTGTACACACTGAACACGAAGTGAAGACGAAAACGAAAAAAAGAATCACCAAGAGACTCTTACCAGCTGCTCCTGAGTTGTCAGGGCTTCCGCCATGTTGAAGCCTCCGCAACGTCGCAGCGGGCGCGCCCACCAGCCGCTCGCTCACGCCATTCAGCTCGAGATGGACTTCTAGGCCCCGCCCACATCCCCTCCGGCTCAAACCACTGGCGTTTCATCAGCTGCAGCGGAATACTCCAGGCTGCAAAAATAACTGCAGACTGGACTGAGCAGAGTAGTCAACATAAACCGAGCTTTTTTACTGGCTTAGAAGTAGGAAATATGAAGACAGAGGTGTACCCAAAGGTCCGTTAGATAGTGGTAATTGTGGTAAGCATGGGGTAATTGTTTCTGCGACTAACCGGCATAGGCTCGTCAATCATGCTGACTCTATACAAAAGCCACAAAGGACCATTAAATCATATTGTACCGTGTCTCCTCCAATTTAAAAAAAATGAAATATTTACATTGTCATTTTAGCACCAAAAGACAGTGAATATTTACCTCAGAATAAGCCTTTTTGTTCATAACCATGCCAAATATGAATGTGACTTATGTTATTTGGAAACAACATTCAGAGGAGCTGAGCACTACTTCCTAAGTATTTCTCCGAATCACAGAAATAGCTCCTCCCAGAATGTAATGTGCACCTACGTGAAAGACATGCTTGAGTTCAAGTCTATGCTCTGATTGACAATTTTCACTTTTGTTGCAAACAGAGCGGTAAATTTTATCGGAAGGGGGATCTCAGAGGCAATAGAGTGAGAGGCAGGGTACACCCTGGTCAGGCTGCCAGTCTGTCTTAGGGCAGAGAGACAGCCATTCACACCTATAGGCAATGTAGAAACACCAGTCAACCAAACCTTGACTTTGGACTGTGGGAGGAAGCTGGAGTACCCAGAGAGAACCCACAGTAACACCAACCGTACCCTTGAATTGTGTATTCAGTTTTATAGATTAGAAAATCTTAATAGAACGATCCTTAATTCTAGCTGCTATAGCCCTTTTTCACAAAACTCAGGAGCAATTTTAGAGCCCAGTTTGTTGCTCAGTGCTTCCTTAGAAAAGTTACTCCTCTGAAATATGACTCGCATCATAATCCAATTTTTGAGCACTTCTTTAAAAGCCCAGTTGTGAATCAGTGATTTAATCCATGATAATACCTTTAGAAACTTAAACCTTAAAATTAAAAGTAAAATTTTCGCCAGAGCAGGAGAACCTGTGTTCCATAGACTGAGCGAGAGAAAAAACAATACAACACCACATTAAGCTGTGGTCACCTACAGACAGCAGGAGGCATTTTGTAGAAATTTGACCATTTTGAGCCAGTACTTGTAGAATATGTGACACTGTCACAGAGCAATGATTGGGGGCAAATCTCCCATCCCAAATAGCTCTTTTGGACTGATGTGTGATTCCTTACTGTCACGAATGCTGTGTGGCTGGAGAGGATGGGCCCAGAATGCAGGACTCTGCAAACACAAAACAGTCAGCATAACCACACTGGGGCTGGACAGATGCCCGAACTGAGGGCTTAAATGCACACACACTAGGGCAAGTGGAAACAGCAGGGAACAACAGGTGCAACAAATGAAACTAATAACACAGGGGAAGCAAATCTAAATACAAAGTACAGGAACACAACACTGTCAAAATAAAATAGGAAGTAACCCAACATGGTACACGCAGACTTAACACCTAGGACGACTGGCACACAGAACTAAACAAGACTTAGGGAGACTAGAACACTGGGAAAAAACAAATAACTATAATAAATATAACCGAATATAAAAGAATATAGAATATAAAACTACAACAAACTGAGAAGCTATACCATAAGAAAAACTAAGAAACACAACCAGAAAATAAAACAAAAACAGAACTTCACAAAAAGAACTCACAACACTGGGCCGCCAGCCCAGGACCATGACACTTTCTTAAGATGTCTGTACTGTAATTACTGTAATAGGATCAGAAGAAATAACTAAAATGTCCAACTCTTTGTAAAAGGAGGGGATGCTATTTTTCTTCTTACATATAATTTCCACAAAATAAAAGGAGTAGCACTTCACAACAGATCCAATGACCCACTGTTTAGGTTTAATTTTCAAATTTTTTTAGTTTACTGTGCACTACTATTTTTTCATTGTCACCATGTATATAGTATGGAACAGGAAGAACAGCTAAATTGGATGTAAAAAAAGAAAAAAAAATTCATAACATATAAAATATAATAATATATTTGTCTATGGATGGTTTCTTAACTCCATAGATAATTCAGAATTTTTTTAATACATGAATTAAAACCTTTTGTTTACACATCTATTTACTGCTGACTGCAAGTAGCCAAGACTATTTAGCAATGCATTTTTACAGATGAAATGTTCAAGAATACAGAGCTTATTGGATAAATAGCTCATGTACCTTACCCCCCCCTTCCCCCAACACCCCACCACCACAACCACCACAATACAGACACATGCAGCCACCTTTTTTATTTAAATCAAAACTGGTCAGAAACACTTAGTAAATTAAACCACCAGACAGCATATAAAATTAGTTCACCTCTGCCCTAGTCAGCCACAAAACTGAAATGCTTGCTTGTTCAGTAGTAATAATCCAGTAATAGGCTATAACATATAAGAACCCATTTGGTATGTTATGGATACTTTTAACTTTATATTTTAAGGTTCAGTAAGTAAGGTTTAGAATGTATTGCTTATGCTTTTAAGTAAGTAGGCTGCTTTAAATTGTGATAATGCCGCTTTTAGAAGTAAAAGTACTTCTTCCATCACTGGAAACACATAATCAGTATTTAGAGTTATATTTATTGCCATAGTAGACTATGACTATTAATTAATTTTCTTAGTAGACTATGACTATTAATATTAGTAGCAAAAGTAACGCTAAATGGAACTTTAGAAGTCGTAGCATGTATTCCATCGGACTGTTTTAGTGAAACACCGGGGTGGCGGTCTTTTTGATTTTTGTTTATCCAACCAAAAGTTTATTTGTAACAACTAAAATAATTATTTCGGCGCTGATGCATGTTTTCGCTTCTTTTAGTAAACATTAAATACAATATATAGGCTTGTGTCGAGAGTTAAATTTATGACATTCTAATTTACATCCATTTCCTCAGGCTTTCATTAAAACCTGCGCTGTTTTCCTCAGCATGAGCACCTCGGGTCCTCAGAAAAAGAGGAGCTACATGGGACAGCACCAAATCAAAAAGAAAACAAGGTAGGTAACCTTTTTAACTTCATTTATCTGAATATTTATGATGACTCTGTTGTTGCCTGGAGACATGTATATAATTAATCGCCAGTTGTTGTACCTGTAGTAGTAAATGCGCTTATTTCTGCGCACAGCGTCCAAGCTCATGATGAGCCACCAAAGATAGACAGACAGAAGATCTGCTGCCTGTCGGACAAAACAAACAGATCACGGAACAGCAGCATAGACAGCCGCACAGTGAGTGTGACAGTCTATTTTACTCTCTTTTTCCCTCTTCGATTTATACAGATCACAAATCACATGCATTGTCTTTTTGTCTTAGAATGGAGGAGCTGCGTTCCAGCTGGGGAATCCTCTTTAGCTCTCAGTGAAGAGATCCTGCAGGCTCTAGACACCATGGGCACTGTGAAGTCCATAATAAATAGTACAATAAACAGACATGCTCAGGAAGAAGCATCAGCCTTTGCCGCTTTGCGCCCCCTTGCACCAGTTGCACAAAATAAGGAGAGCGATTTGGTCCAGATCAGGGATAGAACATCTCTTCAGCCTGTGAACCAAGGACCCCACAGAGACCCTTGCCCTATGGATGGAGTCTGTGAGCCTAGAGGGGATAGTAAGAGAGCAAGATGGAGAGCTGACTGCAAAGACCTTGCTCAGAAGCTTCTGTTCAGTGAGGACTCGAAGGAAGTGGAGCATCCACAGAGCATTCCAGAAAATAACCCTCCAAAGCTTGCTTCTGCCTGTGTCAATGTCGTAGCTTGTCAGAACACACAAAATAGTCAGCAAGCAGGCAGTTGCAGCATGTATATCTTACCTTTTCTAGTTTTTGCATTATTTATTTAGTGTGCTTCTGAACTTTTCTGTGAACATATTCTTCTCTCTTGCTTTGTTCCACAGGCATGAGCTTATGTCGAAAAGAAAGAGTTCTGCTTTTAGCAAAGACAAAAGTGGGTCAAGTAAGAATGCTGATGTATCTAGGGACTACATCTTGTTCAGCCCCACCCGTCTCGCAGCAGCTATGAAGAGGGCCAAACTCCAGCGATCGTTACAGAATCAGTCTGCCTCTGTGCTTACAGTCCCCAGTGGCTCAGAGCTCAGCACTCTCAGTGACACGTTACCTCTTCCAGGTAAAGTCCTTAGGAGCTGACATAAAACCACTGAGCTAGATTAACTGTTCAGCTGGCTGTTGGACAAAAGTGTAGAAGGACTATTGTGTGTGTTTTACTGCACACAGTTCAGGAGTGCTCAAGCTGTAAAAAATAATCAAGGTTCTAAAATTTGATATGATGAGTAAACCCTTTTCAGGACATGGTTTCAATATCAGGTAATACAGGAAGACCCAATTTTACATCATTTCATTTCCGTTCATACTGTCTGAGCAACATTTCCAAACTACTTCCCTTTAATGAGCTTAAGGAAATGTGAGTTTGTTTGTGTAGCACCAGTCACCAACAAAGCAGTTCAAACTGTTTTACATAAGACAGAAACAGGTATTAAGAGAAGAATGAAAAAGACAGACACAAAATTACACGCATCATAACTGACTAAATTAATAATAAAAAAAAAATAGTGCAGCGAAGTGCCTCATATTAAAAATCATCAAAGGCAGTGGTGAAACCAGTGAACAAAGTTTTGAGGCCCTGCGTGTATGAATAATTGTCAACATGTGCCCAGATCAGACAGTAAACTGGAATTATATTGGATATATGATCAGATCGCTGGTGTAAACAGACATTTTCTTTCCAATGTGGAATACTTTGTGATAGCAGATTTTGATTTAACACTATGTGTAAAAGGAATTCCTTGTGCTCTGCTGTAGGTCCTGCCTTGTGCGCCCCTGCTGACCAAGCCAAAAAGCTGTTGTTATCCAGCTGGGGCTTACCAAAACCTGTCCTGGAGCGCTACCAGAAACATGGAGTGACTTGCATGTTTGAGTGGCAGGCTCAGTGCCTTGCTGTTGGACAGGTGCTGCGGGGAGGCAACTTAGTGTACTCTGGTAAGAATCTCAATATTGTTCAGCATTTTAAGTTTTATTTATTCTAACTCCTCTGTTCTCCTGTTTGTGACCAAGAAATTTGTCTCAAGCCACCATCTTTAAGATTAAAGATTTCAAATTTTCAGCTCCTACTAGCGCTGGGAAAACGCTGGTGTCAGAGCTGTTGATGTTAAAGCGGGTGTTGGAGACAAAGAGGAAAGCACTCTTCATTCTGCCATTTGTCTCTGTTGCCAAAGAGAAGATGCACTACCTTCAGGTGTGTGAGCAGCGGACAGAAAACTACATCTGTATGGTTATGGACAATGTATTTTCTGTGTATATATCTCAGTCGGAAACATCTGTGAATCTTACCTTGTAGAGCATATTTGAAGAGGCAGGAGTTCGGGTGGAAGGGTACATGGGCAGCACCTCTGCTGCTGGAGGGTTCACAGCTCTGGATGTAGCTGTTTGCACCATAGAAAAAGCCAACTCTCTTATTAACAGACTCATTGAAGAGGATAGAATGGATCTTCTAGGTAATACATTTGCTGTAGTTGTTAGTACTGAAATGATTGAATAGTTGACTGACAGAAAATTCATGCCAAACATTTGCTTAACCTTCTTTTCTCACTTATATCAGTGTAAACTGAACCTTTGGGTTATTTCTAGGCATTTTGTAGACTGAAGTAAATTTTTAATTGAGTAATTTAACAAAGCAATACATTAAATTGTAAAAGGTATTATGGCTATTTATAGCCCTAATTGTGTGCATTCATGGATATGAGTCTCAGTTTGTTATTTTTGTGCTTTAAGGTATGGTGGTAGTAGACGAGCTGCATATGGTTGGAGATTCTGGAAGAGGATACCTGCTAGAATTGCTCTTAACCAAAATTCGCTACATCTCACAGAAGCAGAACACCACAGGGTCTGTGCCCATTAATTAAATTTTTTTTTTGCCTGACTTTTTCTTAATTTTGGTCTTCTGCCAAATGTGTTAATTCTTATTTTTTCAGGTCTCTTTCTGAGGGTGTTCAAATAATAGGCATGAGTGCCACTTTGCCAAACCTCTCGCTCCTGGCTAGCTGGTTAGGTGCAGAGCTTTACCAGACAGACTATAGACCTGTACCCCTGCAGGAGCACCTCAAGGTGGGCCACAGCGTCTATGACCAGAGCCTATCTGTGGTCCGACAGTTCACTCCTGCACTCCACGTTAAGGTAACTTAGAATAGTCCAGAGATGAGAGATACTTGTTCATGAATAGTAGTATTTTAATGGACTCTACTGCTTAAAGGGTGATGATGACCACATAGTGAGCTTGTGCTATGAGACAGCGAGAGAGGGCCACTGTGTGCTGCTGTTCTGTCCTTCAAAGAACTGGTGTGAGAAACTGGCAGACACTATCGCAAGAGAGTTTTATAACCTCAGACATACTGGTATGTGAAATTTGAATACATATTTCAGAATGAGGTAGAACAACAGCCTGTTGTAGTGTGTGCCATTGTGCACATTAAACTTTTTTTTTTTTGGAGTCTCACACAGAACTGTATATTAAATTTTAGGTTATGATATCATTTTTTCAGACCATTGGGGTGAAGCTGAGCCTCAGCCGGTGCGTCTGGATAACGAGGGACTAGTGGATGTAATAGCCCAGTTGAAACGAACTCCAGCTGGTTTGGATCCTATCCTGCAGCGCACTGTGCCGTGGGGCGTGGCCTTCCACCATGCTGGTGAACACATTCATGCAGTGCTTTAACCACAGCTGAGTTTAGTCCAGTGGATCTTAAACCTTTTCTGGCATTCCCCACAAATTTTGCTTAAAATAAGGTCAGCAGAATATCACCAGCAATCTGTTTATTTTTCTTGATATTATTATATGAATTCAACTTAGTTTCACTTCATATTTGCCACCTGGTCATCTGTGTTCCACCATTGGGGCCTGCCAGACAGTTTGAGAACCACTGCTAGACTAAATGCAACAGTTTTTTTTGAGTATGTACACAAATTAATGTTTGATTTGGCAGGCTTAACGTTTGATGAGCGTGATGTGTTGGAGGGAGCTTTTCGCCAGGGCATGATCAAAGTCCTAGCTGCCACCTCGACCCTCTCCTCAGGGGTTAATCTCCCAGCTCGCAGGGTCATCATTCGAACTCCTACATTCAATGGCCACTTGCTGGATCCGCTCACATACAAACAGATGGCTGGGCGAGCAGGGAGAAAGGGAATTGATACAACAGGTATGAAATTTTTTTTATGAATAAATAAAATGTGTATATATTTGTGGGCAGCACAGTAGCATGGTGGTTGCCTCACAGCTGCCTCACAGCTAGAAGGACATCTGAGTTCGAATCCACCTTGGCCTGAGCTTTTCTGTGTGGAGTTTGCATGTTCTCCCCGTGTCTGCGTGGGTTTCTTCCAGGTACTCCGGTTTCCTCCCACAGTCCAAAGACATGCAGTTACTGAGGTTAGGTTAATTGGTGATTCTAAATTGCCCATAAGTGTGAATGGTTGTCTGTCTCTGTGTTTGCCCTGCGACAGGCGACAGGCTGGCGACCCCCCGACCCTAAACAGGATAAGTGGAAGAGGATGGATGGATGGATGGATGGAAAATGTATTTTGTTTGCAAAATGAATTAAAAATTAGAGTCTTGTTTTGTGACTCATCATTTCTTTACTTCTAGGTGAAAGTGTGCTGGTGTGTAAGGAGGCAGAGCGTCTGAAAGGTATCAGTCTCCTTAAAGGTGCTCTTCAGCCAATCAGCAGCTGCCTGGTAAGAAGAGAAGGCGAAGGTGTTACCACTAGCTTGCTACGAGCCATCCTGGAGGTATGGTTTAATATCCAAATTGACAACAATAGGAACGGGTTGTGATCATAAGAAATTGTTTTCTCCTTTTACAATAGCTATTGCATTAGTTTCACTGATGTATGGTCAAGGTAGTTTACCTCACCTCACTATGACTAAACAAGCAGTTGCATCAAGAGGTCTATAATTGTTTTCTGTCTCCTATTCCCTTTATTCTGATACACAGATAATTGTTGGAGGTGTAGCCAGCACTCCACAAGATGTGAGATCGTATGCTTCGTGCTCACTTCTGGCTACCAGCATGAAATGTGACAGTAAAAAAGACTCTAAAGAAGAGACTAGCAAAGGATCTATTGAGGCCTGTGTTGAATGGCTGATGGAGAATGAATTCATTAATATTCAAAAAGATGGACGAGGTAATACCACAGTTTTGATAGTATTCTTATCATCTGCAGTGATAACACTGCTAAGCTGGCACATGATAAATAGGCCTTCAGTAATGTTGTGTTCCGGTAGAAACTTATATTTCAAATAATAGTTTTCAGTTTTACAATGGTTTTCACAGTTAAGCTGTAAAAGAGTATGAGTATTTGTTTATGTCTTTGCATATCCAGATGAGCGGTACTGTCCAACCCAACTTGGTGCTGCCACGCTTGCTTCCTCCCTCTCTCCTCCTGAAGCTCTAGGAATATTTGCAGATCTCCAGCGGGCCATGAAAGGCTTTGTCCTGGAAAATGATCTGCACATTTTGTACCTGGTACCCATATCAAAACTTGTTGGAACATTTTCTGTTGACTATATAACCCGTCTTAAGCTTGCTGATACATGCCTAATGAATTTTAAATCCTAACTTCCTTATAGCCAACAAAGTGTTTTGAGTTGACAATGCACCTCTCTTATAACTCCCAATGTACACGCTGCTTCAAAGCTAAGGATTTGAAATACTGTGTCCAAATTCTCCCCAGATCACTCCTTTGTACGCAGAATGGACCACCATAGATTGGTATCAGTTTTTCTGTCTGTGGGAGCAGCTGTCCTTATCAATGAAGCGAGTGGCAGAACTGGTTGGTGTCCAGGAAGGCTTTCTGGCACGATCTGTCAGTGGCAAACTTGTTGCCAAGACAGAAAATCAGCACAGACAAATGGCTATTCATAAACGGTAATGTGCATTTATCTACATCATATAATTGCTTAATATCCTTTCCATTATTTTTTAGTTCATGTTTTCAGAAAATCAAACTGCTCACAAGCCTTGAAATGTCACTGATGAATCAGGGTTTAGTACTAGAATGTATTATATTGTTCATGTGTTCATTGTGTGCTTAGTGATTCACAACATTGTAACCGTATGCTGACTCATATGAGAGTGGTGAAAAACCAATTAAAGGATTTCCTTACTGGAAAAGTTATATTCTTTTGTTAGACTAAATCCTTTGCAACTCCCATCTTTCATTTCTTCTCAGGTTTTTTACCACTCTTGTACTACATGATCTGGTGAATGAGGTGCCTTTGGGAACTGTTGCAAACAAATACAACTGCAGTCGCGGGCAGTTACAGTCTCTCCAGCAGTCTGCTTCCACATATGCAGGTGCATACTTAAGAGTGTTGAGTGTCTGCGACTCTGTATGGTTGAGTGTAAAGGTTTTCTGAGGCTTGCAGCAGAGCACATGTTACACTGTAGAATACACTTCCTTTACATTTTGGACAAGGGCATTAACAAGAACAGTAGCTTGATGCAAGAAGCAGGAACACTTTTGAGTGGGAGACATGCAGGATAGAATTATATCCATTACATCTCACATGTATGTTTCTGAACCTATATACATAACTTATATATCCATCCTTCATAGGTGTTCATGTTTTTGGGTCAGGTTAGTTTTAGATGGTCACCGATTTCCTAAGGTAATTCAGGCTAAGTGGTTAAGTGGCTTTAATTTGCCTCAAGTTTCTATGGGTCAACATTATTTAAATTATATTGTTTATCATCAGTGATCTATATAATCACAACAGGACAGTAAAGAAAAACAGAACAAAAAGCAATATGTTAATAACCAACAATTGCATCCTCTCAGGTATGGTAACCGTGTTCTGCAAGCGTCTCGGCTGGCACAACATGGAACTACTTTTGTCACAGTACCAGACCCGGCTGAGCTTTGGAGTCCAGAGGGAGCTGGTTGACCTGGTCAGAGTTTCCCTTCTGAATGCAACTCGAGCCAGAGCGCTCTATGCCCAAGGCCTCTGCACTGTCGCAGAACTAGCCAGGGCTACCGTAGCTGATGTTGAGAAGGCCTTGCGGAATGCCATTCCATTTAAGAGGTAGGTGTGTATTTATGTTAAAGATATGAAGCTATATTCAGAAAACAAAGATAATAGTCCCTGAACAATTGTTCTTATTTGCACAGACATGGTGAGATGCAGTTTGAACTTTGTAAACAACTAATCTTCATAAATCTTCTTTCAAATATACTCCATTCTGCATAAAAATGATTTAAGGTTAAACAGCAAATCTAACATTGGATCCCTTCAGTCATCTTTTACTGTAACAACAGATTGCTTTGATTTTATTAATTTAAGTTCTTTAAAGAAGGAACAGCTCTATTTATAAGATAAGATAAATTTTCTCAGTGTAGGCACAGGCATACGAGATTGGAAGCGCTGCTGAACTTGGTTCATACAAACTATCATACTATTAGAGTCAAAGAGTTATAGATATTGCACTGGGATCAGCAGTGTTCAGTGATTGCTGAAAGTTTATTATGGGTATTGAGTAGCCTGATAGTCCATGCGAAGAAGCTGTTTTTCAGTCTGCTGTTCCTGCTTTTTATTCTCCTGTACCTTCTTCCAGAAGGTGGCAGTCTAATGAGGTGGTGGCTGGGATGAGAATGGTCCTTGATGAGCCTCTTTGCTCTGGAGAGGCAATGATTTTTTTTTCTCTACTATCCTTACTACTCTTTGCAGCATGTGTTTATCTGCTGTAGATAAATACATGCTGCAAAGTATATTGTGTTTAAGGAAATGGCCTGAAATTGACAAAAAAGTCAAAGCTGAAACAAACTAAAATTTTAAAACCAGTGCTTCACTGTCTTCTTTCATCAGCTCCAAGCGTGCCGTGGATGAGAGTGAAGTGGAGGCAGCTGAGAGACGAAGCCTCCGATGCGTTTGGGTGACCGGTGGACGGGCTCTCACAGAACAGGAGGCAGCCGTTGAGATAGTGTCTGAGGCAAGGCTCCTTCTTCAAGAAGACCTGGCCCAGTTAGGAATTCATTGGGATCCTACAACTCTTCCTGCTGAGGCTCCTGCTGTAAACAGCCCCAATGACCATCACAGCAAGGATTCAGACACCTCATCCTCCTCGTGCCTCAGTGCACAAGAAGCAGAGACAAACTGTAAGCATGGGAAGGAGATTAGGAAAGCCTTTAAAAGTGATAAAAAGATGGCTGAAGTGCAAATGGAGGAAAGGAATAGTAGGCAAGAAGAAGAAGGTAAAGAACAGGGGAAGTTTAAAGTGATGAAATCAAAGAGAATATTGGAAGATCCCAGGAAGGAATGCAGGTCTGAACCTGAAATCAGGCAAACAAACAATGAAGCTCCAGTGAAAAGAGACAATGAAACATCGAAAGCACTGGCAAATAAATCAATAACCAATGCCACAGAAAATCCAGGTAAAAAAGCAGAAAACATGGGGTCAGAGCAGGAAGGGAAAGAGTACCAGAAAGCAAAGCCAAAAGAAGGAGAGACAGATGGCGTTACTGTCTCAATAAGACCGAAGAATCATCTAGCAAATCGGCCTGTTCCTGAAAGGAGCCTAACACAGGAACTGGCTGAGATTGTAACTAGCCCACTGCCTGTTGTGGTGCCACAGCCTCATGCCTCACCTTCTTCAATGCCGCTTCCACGCTTTAGAGCCCCGATATCTCGAGTAGAACAGCAGCAAATAATTTCAACAAGTACAGTGAAAGGAGATTGCACCACAGGGCTTATTGTCTTATCCGTTCAGCCTGAAGCCTGCCTGAAGCACTCGAGAGCCTTAAGAAAAGTCCTCCACTCCATACACACTGACAAAACCCTGAAAGATAATGCTGAGACTGAAGAGACACCACGCTCAAAACCTCCAATAGTTTTTTCAGCCCAAAATTCAGCACCTTTAGGTCAGGTGCCAGTAACTGTTCCTGCCCCTGGCCCTATGCAAGAAACTCCTCCTCGTATTTCTGCACCTACAAATCCAGATACATTAGACTCTCCCCTGTCTTCTGCCACTGTTCCTGAGGCCAAGCGAAGAAGAATAGATGGCAGAAATACATTTTCATCTCCCGAGCTATATGGAGGAGATAAGACAGATGAGGAAATTGAGGGAGATGTTAAAATGGGAGAAGAGAGTTTTGGTGACAGCTTTGAACTGGACACTCAGACAGAGAGAATCATTATTCAACACACATACAAACATGCAGATGAGAAGGACAGAGGTACGGATCAATTGGTTGAAACAAAAAAGAGAAGAGAAGATGAGGTGTTAGAAGTAGCTGTAGGTCTGGAGGAAAACGCACATGAAAGAACAAAGGGCCTTGAAGGGCCTGACAAAACACACCCCAGTTTCAATATTTCTCTCACAGATAGCCAGATGGAGCTCATCCTTAATACAAGCCACCGGGTAAGAGACTGGAAGCATATATTATGCCATGGTTATGAATATGATATTCTTTAAAAATATTTGTTTTTTGCCTTTTTAACAGATTTCCCCTGAGCTGGGTGGCGGTGATAACTTGGATAAAGATGAAAATGAAGTTTCATTTACTGGTGAGGTACCCGAGGCCAATCAGGCTGCTTCCGCGAGTCTTAACAGAAGCAGCAGCTTCCTGTTTGACAGCTTGTATCACAGCCCTCTGCTGACAGATCTGAGCCAACACCAGATCCCTGATCAATCAGATGAGGAGGAATCTGTAAGCCAGGAGGTGAGAAACATGAGTGCTTCATCAACCCAGGAGAGAAGACGCAGCGAGCTTCTTGCCAACCAGGAAGCAGAAAAGCAGGAGGCAATCCAATGGGGCGAGTCTTTCTTTAACCTGTCAGAGTGGGGTGACTCGCTGTTGGTCGGTGAACACTACCTGGAGAGGCAGACTTTGTTCAGACATGCAAACAGAACTGAAAAAGAGCAAGTGCAGCAAGTAAACTCAGAAAATGTGCTTTTTGAAGAACAGCTGTCAAATTTACAATCTGAGCTCTGCCAGGTACAGCCACAGCTTACTACTACACCTCAAAATGAGCATGAGAAAAATCAAGGCCATCCAAAAAAAATTCAACAGCATAATGTACAAAAAGATGCTAAACCAGGAGGGAGACAGGAAATGGGTAATGGAGAGGGTGAAATTGCAAAAGAGGTAGAGACTAAAAGACAGGAGAAGGAAAATAAAAAGGAAATTGATGCTATATTGTCAGATTATCCAGTTTTTAAACAACCATTTGTGCAAAATGCACCAGAAAGTGGACTTGATTGTAGCCCTGGTTTACAGGAGATCTTTGACCGCTGGCCCAGCATGTCTGACCAGCCCTGGCAAAACTCAACAGAAGGCCTCACAGCCACTCAAACACACACTGCTGCTGCAAACACTGCAGGTGCTCCATTGATACTACAGTCCTCAAAACAAGTGGGAAGAAAAAGGGAGAGGCTACAGCACTCTACTGTTGCTGCGAGTAACTCCCAAGAGAGACAACCTTCAAGACATGACAATGAAAATGTACCAGAGAGACCGGGCTCTGCGGGTGACCTCATTCCTCCAACTCAGGAAACACCACCTGTTACACCGAGAGTAAAGCTGACCACCTCATCTGTCCAATCACCACTGAACCAGTCGACTCCATCAAGCCGCTTTCAAAGAAGATTGGCAATTACAAAATGCCCTAGAACTCCCACAGGAAACTGTAACCATCGATTAACAGTAGTTTCTATTTCTGACAATAAACAGCTAGAATCAACAACTGATCACCACCAAAAATGTTGTTTTGTACAGGAATCAAAGAGGCTACCAAATCCTGAACTAATAACTGTTCCACAGTCTAATTTGAAAACCAGATCCACCAGCAAGACCCTCAGCCCTAGCCGAGACTGTGTTACTCCTTCCTCTCCACAGCCTCTCTCTGATACAGAGTCACCTGTGCGTCATGAAAGCTTCACACTTCAGCTGTCCCAGGATTCATCTCTCTGTTCTAGCAACTCTGGGACCTTCTCCATCATAGACGTGGCAAGTGACAGGCACCTCTTTGAAACCTTCATACAAGAGTGGAAAACAAAACAGCGGTACTCTCTGGCTTTGGCCTGTGAAAAGAGAGAGCAGCCTGAAGGGGATATAGGAGGGAAACACAAGAGAGGTAACCGAACTCAAAGTACAAATGTCACAATAAGAGTAATTTAGAGTAAAATTGTTGCAAGGCACTCCATAGACTTGGATCATCTGACAAGAATTTTTTTTTTTTTTTGGCACCTGTATTTTTTTTTTTTCTCATCAGCATCAATACAACTAAATTAGCTTGTGATAAGATCAACGACTTCATCCATTTATTTTCTGTGCAGGGCCAGCAGCTCAATGCAAGCTCAACCCGCCTGATGGATTTCCATTAAGGAACTGCGACGGACTTGTGTTGATCGGATTGTCAGTCTGCTGGGGTGGAAGAGATGCATACTATGTTTCTCTACAGCAAGAGCAGAGCAAAGGTAGTGACAGAAAACACATGCAGGTCGATGTGCAAGCTCACTCCTTAATAGTGTTTCCTCAGTTGACTCTTTTTGTTTCTCGTTAGGCCTGAGCTCCAGTCTGGCCCCTCCTCCACTGGATGATAATTTGCCAGTAAGTGAGAAGCTGGAGCAGGTGAAAGCCTGCCTGAGCAGACAACCACTTGGTCATCAAGTGCATGTGGTAGTTGTATGTGACATCATCCAGGTGTACAAGACGCTTGTATTGAGCTGTGGAATCAGTTTGGAAGGACACTGTGAAGACCCAAAGGTGAGAAAACTGAAAAAAAACTGAAATCACACGTGCAACCTGAGATTCTTCCATAAAAGTACAGATAGGTTCATCATTCAATGGGCAAAAACGTTCTGGTTTTTTTTAGTTTTCCAAAACATTTGTAAAACACCTTGAATTATAGTTTGCAGTTCAGCCACATGCTGTTTGATTTTAAAACTGACTGTGATGGTGGTGTAAAGAGGCAAAACTATAAAAATTCTGTCTTTTTCCAACAAATTGTGGACCTTTTTTTTTTTTTAATCAGAAGATAGAACAACATTTTAATGATTTTAACTAAATAAGATATTTTGTGTGTAATGCACATGCTCTTATCAACCTGAAAAAGTACAAAGTGGCATTTCAACCCATGTGCACCAAGCAGTAATTACTAGTTTATTTCTTTAGCTCTTGGTGCTCATAGATCAAACCACATCCATCTTCAAACTGGATTTTGATCTCAACTACACACCTGTAAAGATTTGTGACTGCACCTTGAAAAGATGCAAGTTTGTCACTTATACAGTATATAAAATAAGGGATTATATACTTAAGCTGGGAAACTGGAATTCAGCACTGCAATAGACTGGTGACCTGTCCACAGAGTACCCCACCTTTTGCCTTATGACTGCTGGCATGGGAGGGAGGGAGGGATGGATTGAACTCTATGCTGAAGTTTTGAATTTCTATCACAGGTTGCATGCTGGCTGTTGGACCCTGGCAGTGAGGAGAGGACTTTACCCAACATGGTCACCGTCTACTGTCCAGAAGAATTACCGCTGCTGGACGGACTTGGAAACGCGCATTCATACTGTCCTCGCGTCAGGGCAGCGACGACAAGCGTGCTCATACACGCTGTCATGAACCATCTCACTGGCATGCTGGAGAAAGAGGGCACATTGGGTATAAAAAGCTCACATTCTACAAGACCTGAACAGAAATATTATTTATTTACACATTTATTTAAACATTTTTGTACACATATGTCAGATTTATTCAGGAGCATAGAGATGCCTTCCCAGGTTTGTTTGGCCCTGTTGGAATTGAACGGAATTGGTTTCAGTGTTGAAGAGTGTGAAAGACAAAAACATGTGATGCAAGCCAAACTGTCTGCGCTGGAGTCTGAAGCTTACACTCTGGCTGGACACAGCTTTTCCCTCACCAGCGTCGATGACATAGCACAGGTCTGACACCTCTTCTCTGTCCCAGCTGTGTTTTTGAGTCAAACTCCAAATTAGTCAGTGAAAAGCACAATAACACAAACTTATGTGTGCTCACGTGTATATTGTAGGTGTTGTTCTTAGAGCTCCACCTACCTCCAAATGGTGACGTAGGTGGATCAAAAAGTAAAAAAACTCTGGGATACACGAAGAGGGCCGGTGGCAGAGTACGACTTGGGAAGCAGTTCAGCACCACGAAGGTGAAACCATTTTGCATTATACAAAATTGATGCTGGTGCTACATCTAATTACTGGCAAGAAAGTTATTATATTATACAGCTGTAAATCATTCTCAAACCAGGATGTTCTGGAGAAGCTTCGCCCACTGCACCCATTGCCAGGGGTAATTCTGGAGTGGAGGCGCATCACTAACGCCTTGACTAAAGTGGTGTTCCCTCTACAGAGGGAGAAACGATTCCACCCCACACTGAAGATGGACAGAATTTACCCCATCGCTCAAACACACACAGCCACTGGTAAAAATACAAACTCCAATACACAAAGACTTTACATGCGCCGCTCATTACAATAAGTAATGTTTCATGCAGACACACCTCATGAGGTTTAACGGCTGTAAAATACAATTTTTGTTGAAATAAATCTAAAGCGTGCAGTGACCCTGTTCATTCGGTCCTCAGGCAGAGTGAGCTTCACTGAGCCAAACATACAGAATGTCCCCAAAGACTTTGAGATTCACATGCCCACTGTGGTGAGTGAGAGCCCACCTTCACAAGATGGCTGCCACAGGACAACCAAAGCAGGGTAGGGGGAAACTTGTCTGGATCAAACTTACTGCACCTTCCACAGTTTGCAAATCTCACAATGCCCCCAGTGTTTTATTATTATTTTTGTTTTCCAGTTTTACTCATAACTTAAAAAAAAAAAGATTTTATTTATTATTTTGCATGTTACAAAGAAACAAACAGGGAAAAAACAAACAAGAAGCCGTGGGATGAAATGCAAGCCAATACAAGACTGCAGATTTTTTATTCATTTTACAGTACTTCCAATTGTGCTAAAAATATGTCTCAAAATAAGTAGTTTTAGTTCTCTGCCTTTAATTGTGGCATATTAATTAATAATAACCTATAGTATTAAACCCCTAAAGCAATGGAAAAATTAAAATAAAATATGTTTGGGTGGGGGCTTTTCCAAAAAAGATCACTTTAAAAGTTCATGTTGAGTGTATAGGAGCGATGAATTAGGTCGGCCTGCTCTAACAATTTTCTTACACTGTTGTTACAGAAAGAGGAGACACTCTGTGGTACCCTCGGTTGCAGCTTGGGACTTCAGAACAAGGCCCAGCCTTCTATGTTAGCATGAGACATGCTTTCATTCCTTTCTCAGGTTACTGTGATAATATAGTTCATATGACTGTATGGTTACCTCTCCTTCCTGTAGCTTTGCCTCAGACTCTTCTATAAGCTTTGTACTGTACTGTAGGTGGAATGATATTAGCAGCTGATTACTCCCAGCTGGAGTTAAGAGTGCTGGCTCACCTCTCAAAGGATCAGCGTCTCCTGCAGGTCAGTGACTTTGAAATATGGTTAACGCAAAAGAAAACACAATATATAACCCATAATCAAATTCAGATGGTGAACATACAGTGTTCACCAGGTGCTGAATGGAGGAGCAGTGTGTTTCGCTGCGTTGCGGCTGAGTGGAAGAGTGTCGACCCAGAGTCGGTGAATGACAGCCTCAGACAACAGGCAAAACAGGTACATCTAGGCTGGAAAGAGTAGACAGCAAGGACATGTGTACATGTAAGATCACCAGGGTGTACATGCATCTGTGTTTGCAGATTTGTTATGGCATTATCTATGGGATGGGAGCGAAGTCTCTGGGGGAGCAAATGGGAGTGGAGGAGAATGATGCAGCTTGCTACATTGAGAGTTTCAAAGCCAGATACAAAGGTATACACTTTGGCTTCCCTGTTACCTGTATCTCAGTATTATTATTAGTGATGTATTTCCGTAACTGTCACAGCTACACTCACACAGACAGCTGCAAACACGCATATGTAGCTGTTCCCATGTGACTTTTTCTTTGTCCACTTTGAGTCCACCTTAAGGATGCATGCATATTCTCTGCACTGTTCTGCATCACACTATACTTAATACTAACAAATACTGTACATGGGACAATCCAGTTCACAGGATATACTGGCATAGAAAAAGAAAATTAAGCCAATAAAGGGAAAGAAGCATCTACTTCTACTTCGCATATGAGACATGATTTTGAATATTTTGTAGTTTTTCACACTAATCTTATCAGCCTCATAAAGATTAGATTCATGCAGGTGTAAACCTCTTAATGTCTCAGTTATCAGTATTAAAACCTACGAGCATACTAAGGCCTGCAGCTGGATTGATAATCCAGTACAGTAGAGTAGCACATTAGACCATGGTGTATTGTGGGATGGGATAAGCTTTAACTCCAGCTTTTAAACAGTAGCATAGGTATTGGGCCTGATCTAGTGTTTGATCCCAGGTCCTCTGTCTAGGTGTGAATATGTATATCATATTATAGTATTTACATTTTCCCTGTAATGAGCCTTGTTTCACATTCTTTTTCATTTTGTCAACAAAAACAAAACAAGCCCCTTTAAAATCAGTAAAAGTTAATTATGCATTCTCATTTTAAAACATGCTCTGACATTTCAGGGATCAGTGCTTTTCTTAAACAGACTGTGAGGAAATGTATAAAGGATGGCTATGTCCAGACACTGATGGGCCGCAGGAGATATCTACCTGGAATCGCCAGCAGCAACGCACACATCAAAGCTCATGTGAGCACGGTTGCCTGTCAGAATTTATATGTAAAGTATGTGATATAAAACTCATGCAGAGTTTCTTGCACTCCCTGCATCCTTCTCTTGACTTTAGGCAGAGCGGCAGGCAGTGAACACAACCGTACAAGGCTCGGCAGCTGATATTGTTAAACTTGCCACTGTGAACATCCAGAGGCGGTTACGGAAAGTGTATCCTGCAGCTCCACCATCTCATCAACACGCACATTCAGGTGACCTAAACATGACTGATCTCCCATTTTTGCATGAGTGCCACATATAGGGAGAGAGAGACCCTTGCATCATGTATAAGTCTGTAAATTAATCATATCTGTAATCATGTCAGCCCGTAATCAGTGCAGAGCTGGATCATTTCAGCTCAGAGGAGCCTATTTCATCCTGCAGCTGCATGATGAACTCATCTACGAAACCACTGAAGAAGACCTCATACAGGTATAGGAATTACTTTTTGCTTGCCAATTCATGAATAGTAGCTGCATGTTCCTGAAGAAAGTGTCTCTCATACCAGTCTGTTTTTGTCAGGTTGCACAGATAGTCAAGAGAGAGATGGAGTCAGCAGTGAAACTGCATGTGAAGCTTAAGGCCAAAGTCAAAGTGGGACCCAGTTGGGGGAACCTGCAAGACCTTGATATATGAAATATTACAGTTTAGTACAACACTTCAATTTTCAATATTGAAATCAAATACAATGCACTTTTTGTTCAGTTGTAATATATGTAGATACTGTTATATTTTTAATCACTACATTGACAAATGATGAAATGTAACAATGCAAGTATGGTTTTTAGTTGATGATCACCATGAGATCTAAATGAACTACTGAATGTATTAATATAATTCAGTTTTCCTGTGTACTTTATCAAATTATGTTTAAAAAAAATACTACCTCCATTACATGTTATATTTTGTCTCTGAAGTAATAAATTTAAAACAGTCTGTATAAGTTGTAACGTTTGATTTAGAAGAAAGAATAAGCAGTTTTGACTTTGAAGACATCCTGAAATCTCACATTTTATTGGACCACTGGTTGAGCTGGCACAAGAACATACATCATTATCAGCCATTAACACTGCTTTGTTTTTACAACGATGAAGTTACCGCACAAGAAGTGTTGTCAATAAGGTAGACATCTGCTGCAGAAAGCAAAATTCACCACCTCTGGCTATGTGCAGAAAAATGAAGGAACGCTGAGGAAACATTTTTGTTGTGGCTTTCGGCCAGAAGGTCCAAGGCAGATGATAACCTGTTACTCAATCCTCAAAACAAAGTTCAATTTCACTGATTCCCTTCAAAACTACAGTGACATTGTTGCCACTCTAGGCAGTACAGACTGAAAGACTTTTTTTCTTTTTTTTTTAAACTGGTACTTAACGAAAGGGCAAATCATAAGCCCAGAGAGACTCTTTCTGGATGACTATTGTTCATTACTGATTATTTAACCAGTGTGCCATTACTCAGAGCTCATCAATACAGGCTCAGTCTGACCCCCCCCCCACACAAAAAAAACCCAAACAAACAAAAGTAAATAAATACATGTCACAGACATCCATGAACAAATACAACAAATCTTGAACAGCAAAGATTTTCTTTTAAAACAAATGTGTTTTAACACAGGAGTGTGACCCCAGATGTTAATGTCTGTCAAAATAAGGCTTTTCTATGTGTGAAACAGTCACTGAACTTGTATCAGTACTTGCATTGTGCTAATGAAGAACATACTGTTTGTCCAAACTAATGTCAGTGCAGTCATTACCTAAGTATTTATTAAGGTAGGTAAGACTAACAGCTACAATATTTTTTTTTTACCCATTTTGTTAAGTGCACCCCACACACTGACTGTCATTTTACACCCAAATGACCGCAGAGCGATTCAGTAAAGCACAGCTGGTGTGTGTTGCTCTTAAATGTTGGGTGATATCCATGCCCTGTGATATAAACTTGTTATAATGAGGCAGTCAAAGTGATGGAAAAAAACAAAACAATCTGCAGACAAAATGATAATCACTATCTTTGGTGGTTTTGCCATTGTCCACGAACTTGTCGCACCTTAAAATTATACAACAAATATCAAATTTTTTCTATAGAGGGAAACAGAAAATAACTGGCAAATTCTGCAGTTGGCAATATTGTTAAATAACTCTAAGAAGATGATGTGATGCCTACCAACTGTTTATCAATTATCTTTATTGCGCCAACAGTTTAACTCACAAAAAACAACAAAAAACAAAACACAAAGAAACAAAAACTAAGTGGGTCTGTGTGTTGGGAGTTTGCAGGTTTCTGTAAACACAGATTTTAGTCAGACTCACTGCCACAAACAGACAAAAGTTAATTAATTAAGGCATCGACACAGCCAGAGCTGTGCATTTCACCAGCATAAAAAACAGAACAGAGAAAGTATATACACACACACGTGCGCGCGCACACACACACGGGTACAATTATAAGTGCTACTCCTTGCGTTCCACTGGCTAGATCTTGGGCAAGGAAAAAAAAAAAAAAACTGGGACCACAACTGGCCTTTCTTGCTCCATGAAGTACAAGAGGGGTTCATGCTGGGGCAAGGAGCTTTGACCTTGTCAGGTAATATCCTGAGGGAAAACTCTTGGCCCTTGCCTAAGCAATTCAGGTGTAACAATTTATATTAAAGATGGGAAATAAGGACACAAGAGGCTCAAGGAAGGTGTCAGGGAGTCTCGCCATCAGGGCTGAAGTAGTACCTGACAGGAGGACCAGGGAGGTCTTCATCTCCGTCCGCCTCTGGAGCAAATGACACAGTAAGGTCTACATAGCGGCGCTCCACTGATGGCTTAATTAGCTTCTGCATCCTATGAAGAGTCAGAGGCAGAGATAGATGAACATACTCACTGTGAACATTTCAGCAAATGAAAAGAATACTTTGTAACGAGCACAAGTACAGGCATAGATTTGGAAGCTATGCTTAGCTTTAGACCAGGAAAAAACACTACACATGCCGTGTGAGGAAGAGGATGCCTCTGCTTTAATCTACTGTTAAGGAGTATCCACCCTCCTGATCCTGATGTGCCCTTAGGCCACACACTGATCCCCTAATCCCTTCAAGGGCTACTTTTCACAAAAAGAAAGAAGACAGAAAGGCATTTACGTCAGTTTGAGCCTCTTCGAGTGTCCAGGCATCACAGGCACATAGAGCATCTTTACACCGTGGACGACCATAGTGGGTTCAATTCCATACTTTTCCTAAAATAAAAAACAAACCAACTGATCTCTGCAAACAAAAAAGAATCTAAAGAAAAATACAATGTGGCAGCTGTACAAGTTACTGAGTAAACAACACTGACTAATGGGAATAAATGTTTCTTACCCTCACAGCATTCATAAAGTCAGAAAGAGTGAAGTCCTCATGGCCGAAAATAGCCCAACAGTCCCAGATCGAGTAGTATATGTTGTTCCTGGAAAAGATACCATGGAGCTGTCACTACATGACATTGTAATAATGGCAACATGGCATTTGGTGCCACCTTCCAAATGTAATTTCCCCATTGCTGCTGTGATAGGTGTGGTCAGCAAGGGTGTGGCAGAAATCAAAAACATTAATGTCTTTTTGCAGAACAGTACACTGAAAGTCGAAGCATCATCAGTTGAAGATCCCTGATCTGACTAGTTTCCACATTTGTCCGATCACATAACACAGCTTGTCATTAGCTGACAGGTACATTTGGCTGCTCCCTTATTTCACAAGAAGTCACCACATTGGATGGATGTGGATATTTGGCACCGCCTGTAACCATGAACTGAGCTTTTTATTAACTCATGAGAAGCTAAAATCTGCGGTGGAGTGATTGATTTGAACAGGAATAAATATGGGTGGCCTGGCTAATAATTTCAACACATCCTTAAAGTAGCATGATAATACATTTCAGCCTATTTAACCTCCTAAGATCCTGCGTCCACATATGGGGATCCATTGTCCCTATATGAGGACTTATACAGCAAGTATACAACAATCATGTAACAAAATATAACTTCCTGTTCAAAGAGAAATTTAAAATGTATCTGAGTTGTGTCAGGAAGGGCACGTGGCATAAGCGATGTTTCAAATCAAACATGCAGAGCTACCCACTGTGGCAACCCCTAGTGAACGAGGGAGCAGTTGTAGTAGCTTTGTACTAAAAAAACAAAAACAAAACAACCCTAATTTGTAGTAGTTTTCTGCCACATTTCTGTGTGTCTGTGTGAGAGGAACTGTAAATGTTCTACCTGATGAGTGTCTGTTTGACTGCAGCAGGCTCAGTGAGGACAACTACAGGAATGGCCAAGTTAAAGAAGCAGTTTTTGTAGGATTCAAACCCAAAGCCTCCAACCACCTTGATCAACTCCAGGGCCACCTGAGTGCATCAGATTAATACACAATGATAATTTAAAAAAAACATAAGTCACTTTGAACATTAAAAAACATAGTACAGCTTATTTTCAGATCAAAAAACTAATGTAATACATAATAGTCACATTAAAATGCTTAAAATTCACATGAATATCCTAAGGTCTGTACTCACCAATCCAGCTACTGCAGCTGTTGCCGTGGCAATGGCGGGGATGATCTTCCCGGCGATGCGTTTGGTCTTAAATCTGTCAGCTGGCTCGATGCAGTACATCTTGGCCCTGAGAGAGGATGCTGATGCAACAAAGTCCATGTGGCCGTTGCCGTCGTCGTCCTTTTCAAACTGAAGTGGACTCATCCGTAACCGTTCTGCATAATTTACAGGAAAGGACACACATCAGTGCTCCTGTTTTCTAGTTTATTATAAACTTGCTTCTGTAATATAATGTGTAAGGAAAATGTGTGTTCTCTCTCTAATCACAAATATAACACTCCAGCTGTTTCAATTTGTCAGTCAGCTTGAGTGTCCATTTAAAAATGGATTTTTGGAGTAAGTGCATACCTGGTGTAACTCTGTCAGTAGCAATGGCATGCTCCAGCTGAACGATTGCCTCCCTCTCCTCTTCACTGCTTAGTGGCAACTTCATCTGATCAGGTTTCTTTGCTGTCTCATCTGTTTCTATGCACTGGCAAGGACAGATTCACATTAATCAAAAAGATTAGGATGGTTCTGATACACTCAGATGAAAGTCAAAAAGGTCAGAACAACAGAACAGCCTACTTTCTCCAAGGGCCTGTATTTGGGAATCTCAACATCTGCGAGAATCCTGGTAATCGTCTCTTCAGAAAGATCCTGGTACACAGAATAGCAGTCAGTAAGTGATGGAATGTCTGTACTTTTGAGAGCGCTTATATGTAAATGTGTGACCCACCCTTTCTGAGTAAGGGATATTGTAAATCCCTGCGAAGAGTCGGGCAGTGCTCACAATGAAAGCAAAGTGCCTGGTGGGAACAGAGGAGAATTTAAAAGATCTGGGGGGAAAAAATGCAGTATAAGAATGACTTAACAGGTAACAAAAAGGTATACTCACAAATAGTCTTTCAAGTCAAATTCAATAGGAGTTGGAGGTCTTTTTGGGGACTGCCAAAACAAACCTGAGAAAGTGGAGAGTTTTCACTAAATACTTTCATTTTAGGTGCCGTTTTTACAGGAGCCACACGTTAATTTTCTTGATAACTTAATTCTGGTTATTCAACACCTACTTCCATCTTTTAACCTTGTGTCCAGGGGGAAAGAGTGCAGCAGTTGTAGGGCCTAAATTAAAAAAGCAGTTTAAAAATTTTTTTATTTTTATTTTTTTTAAATCACAACATATTGTGAAGCATACAGTCCCTTTGAATATGAATATATATTTTTTCAGGTTGAGACTCATTACCTTTCTCTTGAAATATTTCTCAAATTTCAGACGGGCAAAAGCGACGCACTGTTCCCACTGACTAGGCTGTCTGCTTAGCAGCTTAATGACCTGGAATGACCCCTCCAGACTTTCCCCTGCCTGCATCCTCTGCACAAAGAAACACAATCATCAAAATAGTTTTTACTGATTGAATGACCGCATTGCTGGGACAGATTTACTCAGCAGGCAATTTGCATGAGTGAAAACTGCACTTGTGTCTTACCTGCAACACTAATTCGGCCGAGGAATGGGTCTGCCAGAATGAGTTGTACATGGAGGGCTTGTGGACAAAGGCACTCTCAAACTAGACAACCAAAATGTAAAAGAAAAATAAAAAGTAGGAAGTACACCGACACAGTTTCAAATTGATTATAATGTAGAAAAATAATGCTGGCCATTCAGCAGCCTGACCTTATCTCTGGCCCATTGGATGGTGTGCTCTATAACAGAAGGGAAAGACTTGAGAGTGCAAAATGGGATCTCCTCTTCTGGGGGGTCCCTCTGGGAGGCAAAGGAAAAGCTATCTTAGGATGGTGATGGAAATGCAACACTTTAACAACCATGTCCAACACAGAAAAACATCCCCAGACTCACATGGCTATTGTAAGACTCTGTCAAGTTTGGCACAATGATTTCAGTGTGTCCTTTAGTTCCCATGGTGCCGGAATCCAGGAGAGGTCTCTGATTGGATACACAGCGGCTGAAAAACAAAAACAAAAAGGAAAAACAAAATAAACTTTTTAATATCAAACTGAAACTTCTAGATTCATGTTATGAGACAAGTAATAATGAGGACAAGGACTGAATCAAATTATGGTAGCCATACATGGTTGGTTGTAATTCACTGAACACTTAAAGTGAAGCTGCGATCTTTACAATGTCTTCACCAACCTGTCCACATATCTTCGTGCCTCCACATTGTCCAGTGCAGTGACCACTAAGTTCAAGGAGGAGTAGAAGGAGTCACTGTAGATGCTCTCAGTAGCTGGACACACCTTACTGAGGTGAGCTTCCACCTGTAGGTCGGGGTTAATATCACAAGTAGCTTCTGCTGCTGTGGTACTTTTCGGTTTCTAAGGCAAAGAAGAAGGCAAGAAACAGATGGTTTAAATGCAGCTGATAAGCCGACCATACCTGAGCCTTACTGGTGCAGAAGTGAGCATCTATTCACCTGTATGTGATGCGGCCTGAAGAGAAACTGCCTGTTGAGGTTAGATTTTTCTATGAGGTCTGGGTCTGTGATGCACACCTGAGAAGTGATTTATGCAGCAAAGTAAATTCCAGTAATCTTTTCACAATTAGATAAAATAAAGAGAAATACATAAAGAGGAAATACCCACCTCCCCTGAGCTCTTGGCCAGTCCAACCCCAAGCAAGGCAAAGTTTTTCAGCATCTCACAGCCTATGGCTCCACAGCCAACCTATAAAATAATTAATTTTGATGTAAACTTTAGCATATTTCAATAAATGCCTTAAATATGTTGGGGCATCTAACTCTTACCATAAAGACTCTTAGCTTGTGTAGCTGTTGACACAATGAGTCACCAATGCAAGCTCTTAATCCATCATATCGATCGCCCCTAGGGAAAAACTCCTCAGCAGAAAGAGACTGAAGTGGCTTGAATATCTCAATAGCATCAAGATAAAACTAAATATATGAGGGGAAAAACAAAACAAAACAAGGTAAAAATACTTTATTTCAGTGTTGCACAAAGGGGTAGAGCTATATAACTAGAGTTTCAAATTTAGTAACCTACCCATTGCTGCAGGGGTGCAAACTTCCCTGTGATGGCCTTAAGAACTTCCTGACTGGCTAGACCTCCTACAGCTGCTGCTAATGGAGGAAGAGTACCCCTTGCTGTCCTTGACAGGCAGTGCACCAATTCAGTATTCACAAGAGGCTGGGAGGAAGGAGTCACAGAGGAAAGGAAAAGAAAGTGTAAATGTTAACACACCAGTGTGCATGAAGTCATCTGTCAGAGGATGAGTGCCTGGCTTCGCAACTTTGAGATGATAAAATGAGGAAAACAGCATAAAGCTCACTTTGCTCTTGAGAGTTGCATTCACTTCCTCAGTCAGCTTTAGTAAAACCTCAGCATCCTGTAAACACCTGATGACATCAAAGAAAAACTGCTGCTCAGTGCTTAGCAGTCGTATCACAGAGATAGCAGAGCAGAAGATTAGACTGGAGAGTAAAAAGTACTGATCTAATACTGAAATTTTGTTTACCCAATGTTGGGGAGTCTACTGTGCTGCTCCTGGAAGGTGTCCAGTGCCAACATGGCTGCATGGATCTGAAGCGGGGCCTGAGGAGTAGATTTAAAACAGGATTGTGAAGAAACGCTTTCCTAAACAGGTATTTATGAAATTCAGCTAAGAAACATACAATGTGTCTAAGTTAGTCAGGCAATCTGTCTTATCTGGTTTAACCCATTTCATAAAGCTAATGAAACATATTTATAAACCTAGAATAAAGGGCATGTTCTGCTCTGTACATACACATGTTCCTATTGTGTAAACGTGAAGGTAGTATTTTAAAGCATGTGGGATTTTGTCATCTAGCAAGAGGGCTGTGGGAAAGTTTTGATCAGTTTCTCACTCAAACTGTTCTCAGCCATGTGAGTCATGAAGTTGCAAAAAAACCAAAAACAAACTGTTAAGCCTAATGCTAGCTGCTTAAATGTCCCACTATTCCCCTCCCTCTGGGATACAAGCTTCACAACTTTCTCTCACCTCTGGTTTACTAAAGTCTGGAGTCAGGACCTGAGGATCACACAGCTGTCGTTCTAATGTTTCCTGAAATAAATAAATAGATAATGTGAGAGTACACACACACACGAGGGTCATTATTTAAACATTTCTGCATCTGTTAATAATCATAATCACACTGCTGGTTAATATGAAAACCAGTCTACTCACAAATCTGTATGTTTTAGGGGTTTTCACCATGACAAAGAAACCTCCATGTGCATATGGTTGCAGTTGAGATGTGTCTCCTATTGCAAAGCTGTGAGCAGAAAGGACTAATACCACACACACAGAAAAAAGACAAACGTGGCTGATATTAGATTACTACACCACTGCGTATATATAAGGAACAAGTCATCAAATATGGTAATGCCTGATACATTTTATTTATTATATACTGTGTATGTATATATATATATATATATATATATATATATATATACACACACACACACACACACACACACATATACACACACACGCATACGCTGGTCAAAAAAATAAAGGGAACACTTAAACAACACAATATAACTCCAAGAAAATCAAACTTCTGTGAAATCAAACTGTCCACTTAGAAAGCAACACTGATTGACAGCATGCGAGCTGTGGAAAGAAGGTTTGCTGTGTCTGTCAGTGTAGTGTCCAGAGACTGGAGGCGCTGACCAGGAGACGTGGAGGAGGCCGTAGGAAGGCAACAACCCAGCAGCAGTCCCGCTACCTCTGCCTTTGAGCAAGGAGGAACAGGAGGAGCACTGCCAGAGCCCTGCAAAATGACCTCCAGCAGGCCACAAATGTGCAAGTGTCTGCACAAACGGTTAGAAACCGACCATACCGAGGATGGTATGAGGACCCAACGTCCACAGATGGGGGTTGTGCTCACAGCCCAACACCATGCAGGACGCTTGGCATTTGCCAGAGAACACCAGGATTGGCAAATTCGCCCACTGGCGCCCTGTGCTCTTCACAGATAAAAGCAGGTTCACACTGAGCACATGCGACAGACGTGACAGAATCTGGAGACGCCATGGAGAGCGATCTGCTGCCTGCAACATCCTTCAGCATGACCAGTTTGGCAGTGGGTCAGTAATGGTATGGGGTGGCATTTCTTTGGAGGGCCGCATGGCCCTCCATGTGCTCGCCAGAGGTAGCATGACTGCCATTAGGTGCGAATGAGCACATCTGGGACATCATGTCTCGCTCCATCCACCAACGTCACGTTGCACCACAGACTGTCCAGGTGTTGGGAGATGCTTTAGTCCAGGTCTGGGAGGAGATCCCTCAGGAGACCATCCGCCACCTCATCAGGAGCATGCCCAGGCGTTGTAGGGAGGTCATACAGGCACGTGGAGGCCACACACAATACTGAGCCTCATTTTGACTTGTTTTAAGGACATTACATCGAAGTTGGATCAGCCTGTAGTGTGTTTTTCCACTTTAATTTTGTGTGTGACTCCAAATCCAGGCGTCCATTGGTTAATAAATTTGATTTCCACTGATGATTTTTGTGTGATTTTGTTGTCAGCACATTCAACTTTGTACAGAACAAAGTATTCAATGAGAATATTTCATTCATTCAGATCTAGGGATGTCATTCAAGTGTTCCCTTTATTTTTCGAGCAGTATGTATATAGATAGATAGATATAGATATATAGATATAGATATAGATAGAGAGAGAGAGAGACAGACACACACACACACTTGTAATAACAGTACCTGAAATCTGTCGTGAAGTGCCGTTGAGCTCCACCATGCCGCTGACCTCTCTGAAAACAACACTTTGACCTGTCTGTAGGCCGTGGGGTTGGTTGTCCATGCAGGATTTACCACCCCAGGATCATCCTAAAACAGTTCACAGAAAACTTTTTCCAAAGTTTGCTCATTTACCAACTAAGACAGACACAGGATTAATAGCCAAAGTATATGGATGCATAACTGGATTTTCCTGAAGAAAACTTGGAACTATTTTTGTTTTCTTTTGTTTTTTGGGGGTGGGGTGGTGCACATGTTGGAGCAAAAGGAATACCTGTGCAGCCATACTTTGAATGAAAATCTCCTTGGGCTCCTCTCCTGTGGGATCAGATACCTCAAACTCTTCCCCAAAGTCACAAAACACTCGCGCACAGATACCATATGCATCACAGCTGATGAACTGAAGTAAGACACATGCAACAGGGTTGGTTAATATTTGACCATGTGTGTGCTCTCAGTGCACAACTGTAATGAATAAGCACAACTGGGGCAGCAGACTTACTCTGATGGGAGGTTGTTGTGAGTGGCAAAACTCATTTACTCTCTTTTGTAGGCTCAATCTGGCCTCAGTCAAAATCACACACTAAAGGATGAAGCAGAGCAGACACTAAATGTTACCTGGAGCTTGTAGCAGACTACACAACAGAAAACAAAAGTAGCTGAATACAAATCTTTTATTTTAAATTAAAAGCCAGTCCCTGCCCAGATGCATTATCACCACAAAAATTTTATCACTCCATCACGACTGGTGTTGCAGTTGTGAAATTTTGACCTTCAGGTACAACAGCATTCCTTCGGGCTGGAGAATAAACTGTTTGGAACATCTGTGAAGTGACTCACACTGCAGGGGCAGTTTCATGAGTTTTTATTGACGTTCTCCATGATGACATCTTTTTGTTGGAAACTATTGTTAAGCCACACTGTTCTTCAGGGAAGGTGTCTTCATATGTCAATACACCTCATATTATTAATCACCAGGGGAACTGTTGAGAGTGTGGGAGCAACCTATAAAAAAATGTCCCATTAGCCATGCATTACAGTGACTTACCTGGTACTTTCTTAGAAAACTGAGATCAGTATTGTCGTCAAGAGCAGAGGAAGACACATCAACATGGACATAAGGGTTCAGCTCTGCAACCCGAGGGCACACTGCCTCCACCCTGTGGGAGCAACATAGGGAGGTGGGTAAGCATGAGTGAGAGTATGCGAGTATGCACAAATCTAATATTTGTACTGCATATAACTGATATGCACTCAGAGCTGGATCTCACACACACATTATCTGTAAGAACTGGTCAATCACAATTCTACAGTGATGATCTATTCAGTTCAACTGACTTCTGTGAATTGTATTAGGATACTAACCAACAAAAAGGGTCAGCAATACTAATGTTAAGGTACCAAGACATAAACATA
>JAMQGT020010595.1:0-33716 GCA_024447675.2 Pterophyllum scalare
TTGTCTCACAATCTTCTTTTAATGCCAAACCCATGGCAACTGACTGCAAGTGATCACACACCTGGTCGTAGTCTTTGAACCAACCAACCATTTCAAAGGCAACGAGATCACCAAGTTCATTCCACACGGACGCAATAATTTTGGTCATGCCGCTGTTTGAAACCACTGTTTCCCCTAGTGTGACTATAGCATAAACCTCCCTAATGAACTACTCAAGGTTGTTTAATCCATGCCGAAACCACAGTGTAATGACTTTTCACCTTTTTTATGGAACATTACATGCTGGACTATTATTTGCCTCTGAATAGTTGAAAGGAAACCAGCAGAGGTTCATGCAGGTCTTGCACATAAATACCTCAATTACACTTCAGTTTTTGCATGGATTAAACAAATAAGAGCCATGCTAGCTTTTTCCAGACTTGTGTGAAGCTAAACTAACAGGCTGCTAAATATATAATATTTAAGATACAATCACTGTATGAGAGAGATAGAAACCTTCTCAAGCTTTCTGGCATTGCTTTAAAATGCGGTAATAATGTTGACAGGTAATTCAGTCTTTCACTTAAGGTGAAGATGGACTATACTAAACAAAAATAGTTCCTAAAAAGATTTTTATTTGAATTTTAAAGGAGGGGAAGAGGCCTGGGCTTGACCGTGTTTAGTGTAGGACAACGTAGGAAGTAGGGCTCTCACAGGAATGTTGTGATCTTTGCGTCCTTTGTGTGAGGAGGCAACGTGGGCCAGGTACTGGATGACCTTCTTCGTGTTCTCTGTCTTGCCAGCGCCCGATTCACCCCTGAAAACAAAGAGACAAACACACATGAACACAGTGAGAAAAAGTGAGCCGATACACGATGAGTGAGAGGCACAAGTTTTGTTTCTGACCTGAATTACAAGGTTTTACTTGTGAAGCGTAGCCACATTACAGGAAATATTCTGTGTGAGTTGTCCACAGTTTACCAAGGTACAGACAAAACAAGCCTAAAACCCTAACCCTAACCAAAATAACTCTCACTTATCATTATTGTGGTTAAGAGTGATTGGATGAACCCTAAGGACACAATGAATAGAAAGAAAAAGCAGACAGAGTGAATAACCATCAGGCTATCTGTTGTTTTTTTTGTTTGTTTGTTTTTTTAAAAAAAATCAATCCATTTGTTTGTTAGTGTCTTTCACTGGAGAACGCTGTGGTTTGGAGAGCCAGTCTCCAAAGTTTCCAGATCCCACTTTTGGGCTGTCCCTAATGATAGCCGTATTCAGGCACGGCCATCCGCAACTCCCACAGTCGGGTCCCAGAGCCCAGAAAACCAGGGCCAACAGCGAAAAGAAGCCAGCAACACTACATCCATCTACATACCAGTGGCTTTAGTCTAACTCACTATTAGCTGCCCACTGCAGTTTTAGCTGCAGCACTAGAAGTGCACGGGTGAGTCCTCGAATGCAGCATATGTGCATAGAAATATAGGTCAAACAGGTACTCATCCAAGTGTGGTTTGATGTCCTCATTGTTTTACTATAAGGACACAAATCTGCTCTGAATAAGTTTCACAGAAATCATTTGTTTCTTACATCTTTTCTCTTTCTGCAAATGTGGTTTAAAGGACCTTTGACTTTCTGAACTATTTTTATGTCTAGCCTCTCATTTTCTCACAGATCTTATGTGTTAGAGAGTTGAACTATATTTTTAAATCTTAAATGAGAGATTCTTCGAGGTCTTTGTCTTCCTGGATGCTCCCTGTTCTATTCTATGACATGTACCATATGAATATTATGTAACACAGTGGCTACCTTTGAACAGGCAGTACCTAAAGATGAAATCACTTACAAGAACAGTCCTTAATAGATGGTTTCTTCCCACAATTGACCTTTTATACCACACTACTCATTATCACAGAGACTGACTGCTCACACAAGACCTGGATCTGCAAATGTTATTCTAAACTATGCAATATGTATCATTCTCTGCTATGCTTTGTTATGCTTAATGGCATGGTGGCCTTTTAACTGGATCAAAGTGATATCCTGTCTATATTACAGCTGAGCTGCATAAATGTAGGTCATAAATGACCTTTTTCATTTTTGCTTCTTCAGGGGTAATTTTCCTTGGAGAAGGAGGAGGGGTTTCTCTAACCTGGCTGACCATTTAAATGGTGGGGCTAAACTCTTAAAAGGGTGCATTTTCACCAACAGGGGGTGTAGTTTTCAGAATTTAGGACAGATTATGCAACTGTTTCTTGTCTGTTCATTGGCAGCATCAGACCCCGAGAAAGACAGTGGCACTTAATTACCCTCTGCCAAAGAAGATGAAGGCAGGCCACCAAACCACACTCATAACTCCCTCGGCACTGGGTAGAGCCGCTGTAAAAGCCTAGCATCCGCAAAAAGCTATTTGAAACTAGTCTTTAAATAAAACATGGCAGGATAAAGGGAGCTGGCCAACTGACTCAGGATGAGAGGAACATGAAAGGAGATGAATAGAAAACAACCAGAAATGATCCTCGTAAAGTACTCATAACTGTAAAAGATACTTATATTTGAAGGCATTTCAAGGACAAGAAGTGAGAGCTTTTCTTTAAATAAAGTAACTCTATTAAGGTGGGGCTCTATAATCCTTGTCTTAGGACAGTTTCATTTTCCAGTTCATCAAGCTGTTTCATCACCAGAACCATCTTTAAGACCAGGTCAGCCATCTGCGCTGACACAGAAGTTGCTTCAAAAATTGAGGTAAGAAGCTAGGAGCTGCTGTACTCACGTGCAAAGGATTGATTGGTCCTCACGATCTGTTCAGAGAAAACAGAAAAAGGAAGTCAGCATCTTTTAACACTGCCACTGGTTCTGTCCTTCATTACATTTTGACTTACAGGGACAGCATTCAGTGGCTAAGCTGTTAGATACAATGCAACACAACAGTTTAATTGTTTTCGACAGGCACGTACTGGAGCTGACTGTAAGTACACACACCTACATAAACACAACTTGTCTTTTCCTGAGAAGAACAGGACACACACATTGCTGCATGGACACCGAAGTTACATAGATGCATCCTGACTACGCTGCAAAGCCAAGCAGCATAATGGCCATAAACTGACTACTAACCAAAGCTCTCGCACTTTTCAGCACACATGAATGAAGACTGAAGTCCAGATGACAGAGTAGGCTATGCCCTCTGAAGTGGGTGACCTCTTAACATTGAAGGTCCTCCAGGGCACAGCAGAGAACTACAAAGACCAGAACCAGCAGGGAACGGACATGCTTGTCATCTAACAGAAACTCTGAACTATTTCTCATACTGCCAGAATCAGAGCATGCCCTAATTTGAATGTAAGATAATTATATTTAAAGAAGACAAGATAAGTTTGGTAATATGGCAGGTTTAATTCTCCAGCTTATCAGGCAGTAAAGTCATGCCTTTAGAAATATGATCTTGGGAAGGGATTGTAAATTGTAAAGGGATGTGGATATTGTTTAACCTTCAGATGTTTAAGTCGTCATCGGTGACAACCCTTCACCTAACCCTAACCCTAATCCCAGGCAATCAGAATATACCATTTTTATTTTCATTATATTGTTCTTCCAAGTCTTGGCAAATGGGAAACAACAACAGCAAACAAAAACATAACAACAATAACCTTTTCAGTCTCTTAACAAACTAAACTTCCTGTGAGACTGTGCTGAGTTTGGCTGACTTTTTTAAGCATGCCTTAAAAGGCAAAGGTAAAACTACCTGGTTTGGTCAAACTAAGGCCTTCTTGATTATAGGTCAACAATCATAATTCATGTCATGAGATTAAGTACAAGAAAATGAGTGAAAAGAACTTTAAAAACAATGGTAATTTCTGCAGAATAATTAGCAGTAAAAAAAAAAGATTTTCTGCTGTTTTTTGAAACAGCAAAAAATGTTTGTTGTTTTTGATTCACAAAAACAACAAACATTTTTGTCTTACACCTACTGAAAGCTTCAAGTACAACTCCACATATACAACACTGTTAAATCAAGCCCATTTCTCTCCTATAATCAGTGCATGGAAATAACTGATCAAAAAAAAAAAACTGCAGTCACGACCACAAACTCCAAAACCATCTGCTTGTGTACTATGTAAAGAATGAAGCCTGACATCATCACTTTGCCCTTTAGGAGACAGAAAACACTGATGCAATGACCTCATCACATGTGCCTATGACAAAGGCCAGAGGGTAAAAACGTGCAGTGAGCCGAGGAGCAGCTGCAGGATACAGGGTGGATACTTTAAAGGTAACAGAATATGTATAACGTGTGTTACACACACGTACGCACACAGGCTCTTTTTACTGTAATGATGAGTTGGGGGAAAAAGCATGTTAGTTCACTATTACTTTTTGGTTTCAAATAAAACTTAATTACAGAAACATCTGATTAAATTATGTTTTTAAAAGTGAAACTGAAAAAAAAAAATCAGTGCTGAGGGAACAGCAGCAGATTTGCTGTTGATACATTAGACGCTTGAAGGTGACGTCATGGTTTTTCTCACAAGTTTAAAAAACTTATGTTGAGTGCTTCTTCCTTTACGTCTGAATAAAGCTGGTTCACAAAAAACATGGTGATTAAGTAGAAGCTCTAATGGATAATTATAGTGATCTCTCTAAAGGCCATCCACTCCACAGAGATTCAGCTCAAGGGCTTGGCCACAGAAATTTGCTCACACCTTGCTGACATGGCTCAGTTTTCACAGATGGCTCATACGGTCTTTAAGGTGTTATATTTCCCCTGAGAAATGCCCTTTTGTTGTGTGCTAAAGCGTAAACTTTCCTTTAAGTGACAAAAGCAGGTGAAAAATTAGCTTGCCCGACTGTGTTCATCTCAAGACCGTCTCTCATTAAAGGGGGATTCTCTTTTCTCTTCCCACTCAAAGTCTGCTTTGTCTGATTTAAACACAAATATGCAAAAAATTACAGCAATAAAACCAATGTATGCAGATATAACTGGCATCATCTCCCCTGACCATGAGGTGGCCTTTAAAACCTGGGTCAAAGTTCCATGCAGACCTGTTGCTTATCAGACGTACCTCATGTTGGTTTTAGCAGGCCCTGAAGTCCCACTGGACAGTCACGCAACAGTCTGTAAGCCCTCACGAAAATTAAAACCAAATACATACTAACCAAACAGCTCCTGAGTAACATCAGGCGTTTACGTGTTTAAACAGAGGAGACTGAAGGCATGACCTCATGCTTCTGAAATTAACGCCTGACGGCAATCTGTAAAGGACGAGGGGAAAAGTACAGTGTGATTTTGTGTTTTTGTATTTAAATGATTCAAACAACTGTGATGAGCCCAAATGGCAGTTACCTCGAGTGTTGAGCTGGTTTATTACCTAAACCCTCAGCACCTGTCGACTGATGCGATCTAACATAAAATGGCACATTGTCTTTTTCATGCACAGTGTCTTTTTAAGGTAACAGATGGGCTAGTGGAAGTGGTGTTTAGATGTGTGCGTGTGTTTGTGGACAAGTTATCAGTCCTGTCTGATGGAAAGGAAATGGAAAAAAAAACCCCAACTCATTTGTACAAGAAAAAAAAGGGGACTGGCAAACACACACAACCTTGGACTTCCATTAGAGTTGCAACCACTTCATTCTCTGCTTATCAGACATCTATTTACCCATCATACCTTTGATGCTCTCTTGATACGTTTATCTAGCCATGTATTTCTCAGTTGACATCCAACACCTTTCAGCTCTTCCACTTATTGACAATCATTCCTTTAATCTAGCATCCTTTCTGCTTTCTTCCCTCTGTGAGGCCAGACAAAATAAAGGTGATACTGACTTCACCTGCCAAAGGGGAACTTCGCGCAAAGCCTCAAACACACAGTGATCCATCAAGTAGAGAGTACGCAACATGTCGCCCATCACAATGACAGTATAACAATAAAGCTCCTCAGTGATACTCGATGCATTGTGTGGGTATCACCATTATTATTCAGCTTAAAAGGGTGTCAGTTTTGTTCATTATCCCTTTGATTTGCCATCTCCCTCTGGCCACCATTTCCCCCTCTGGGTTTCTTCTTCTTCACTGCAAATTCTGCTCACTTTGCCCCATTAATCTGATAAGTGCAACAATGAGGAATCATAAAGTAGACGCTACTGCTCAGAAAGTAGTTGGCAAGTGTTTGCAGACAAGTTAGTGTCTTTCATGTAAACTACGGGTGACAATCTATTAATGACCAAAGCAATCACTAGGAGGTTTTTTGCTGCAGCATCAATTACCTCTCTGCAACCAATTTTCACCATCCGACTGCCAGCAACCTCCAGCAACCATTTGTCAACCAGGTCAGGGAATACACCTTTTTTGCTGACTGGTCTCGGGGAGCTAAGATATTTAAGTGGCTGCAATTAAACAGTGTTTAGGCTGCATGTAGAAAATTGTTGCAAAGTTTATTTGCATACTTTGAGAGTTTTAGCAGTCCGGTTATTGCAAGGTATTTTCATTGTATACATTTTTATTTCATTTTAAATGTTTATAATTTTGCTCTTTTGTTCAATTTTTGTTGTGGTGTTTTGAAAAAAAAATCACCTTAAATGTGACCTGTGCTATCTGAATAAATTAGTGCATGCATCCACCCTGTGCTGTCACCTTGATCTTCTTGGCAGCTGCTGCTTCCTAAATCACCAAAGCAACATCAGCAGGGTCGTATTTACCCAGGATGCCATGCTGGCTAAGCGTAGGTGGACCAGTCAAAGTGAACATGCGCTTCCTTTCCAGTAGCTCATTACTGTCTCACTAAATCTTCACCCCCTTTGTGCTTCATTTTGCCTCGGTTTCCCTCATTTCCCTCACCCCCACGAACGCTGCAAAGCCAGGTTACTCACACCACAAACGGGGGGCACTTGCTGGAGACTAAATCACCTTTTCACAGTAACAGATGTTTTTCATTTAATCACCTCATCAACTTAGATTTTAGTTGCTTTAGTTATTTCCTCCACCACAACTCACAGATCATTAGTTGATGTTAATGCGAGTCGGAAACAAAATAGGCCGTTCATTCATCAAGTTTTAGGCTAGACCACAGTTCAGAGTGTTTGGATACAAGGTACACATAAACTCAGAATGACAAGAAAGAACAAAAGCAGCTTTCAGACTAATCGGTATGGCTACAGTGACATACTCCAGTTCACTGAGTGGTGGAACACTTCAATCCCAAGTAAGAGAGCAGAATATATAATTGCACTTATTTCCCAAGGCTGTTGTAAACTTGACTTTTTTCTGACACAAAAATTTCAATAACATCTTTTGTCCAGTGATTTGGTGTTTTTGTTTTCACACATAAAAGGAAATGCACAATACCCACACTCACATGCATGACTGTCACTTAAGGATCTTGTCTTGTACAGCAGGGTTTCCCTTTGCTGCTAACGATTTATCCCCCATGAGGATTAAACCAACCCTCATTCCACACATTCCAAAGCTTTGCCCCTTTCCCCCCATCTCCACAAAAGCCCCAGTCATTATCATAACCCCCTATTATTAACCTTATTTAACCTTGTATGGCTCTAGTTTCCCCTCTCCTGGCTAAGTTATTAGTTCAGTTTTCATACGTTAAATATGATGAATATTTCTTTTTGCTCCCTGTGACTCTGATTAATCTGGTTCATCTTTTGTTCTCAGAGCTCCATAATAGCACTGCTTGGAACATATACAAAAATTATATAACCTTAAAAAAATCTCGCAGTCACCCAGTAAACTGATGACTTGGAGTTCAAATGAAAAGAAAAGCAATGGGACTTTCATTTAAAGCTATGAGTGAAAATGGGTTTTCTTAAAATACTGGGCAGGCATGAGCCATCCTCCAAGAGTGGAACAAAATTTCTCATTTAAAATCCAATCTTCTTACTACAGCCACCAAAAACACTCTCCACATCCCCAGCTGAAACCAGACCTTAGTGTGCAAAAACATTCTTAGTGCAAGAACCATAATTGTGCCCATTTACTGTCAATGACCCTCAGCATTAAGGCTTCAGTCCAATGCAGCTCGAGTCTAAATCAACACACTGTGCTTGCAATTGCAACAAATGGATATTTTAAGTTTTTGCACGTGAAGCAGCCGGCTATCGAACACTGCACATTTTCAATAATCTCGTACTTGTGGTCATCACGCTGGGAAAATAGAAAAACTTTGACACCTCCTTGCTCTCTTCTTCTCTGGTTGATAAAAAGATGAATGCAGTGACCACCTAATGCTTTCACACCCCTTATAACCCAGGTATTTCTGATTAGGAATAAAGAGCTACAGAAAGGGTATTAAAACAGGGGTCTTTGCAACTGGATGTAACACATTTTTTCCACCCTGAATCACAAGCTCCCACAATTTGCTTCATAAAAGAAGTCGTAAAATGCAACTGCACACAGTGAAAATCATAGTGCCATGGCAACCACTTCACACACATAAGAAATCCTGAGTGATGGAGAGTGAGCAGCTCTCTCATAAACTCTTATAAGTTGTGGAGATTACTCATGCACAAACGCACATTTTCATACACACACAAAAAAACACCCTGGGTCACAACAGATATGAAGGTAATATAAAAATGGGGCCCTGATAACTCATAAAGGAGGAGAGCAGATGCAAGAGAGAATCCAGAGCTACTTAAAACCAAAGCAGCAAGGCTCTGGCTTTGTGTGTGTGTGTGTGTATGTGTGTGTGTGTGTGTGTGTGTGTGTCAGAGCTCATTCACATTCCCAGACAGTGGAAGTAGCAAACAGTCAGTGTGATCTGGGAAGTGTCTGTGGGTACCTGCAGTGTGTAACTGTCACTTGGAAGCTTCCGAACAATTATGTGATGCACACTTAACACAGTTAAGTAGAGCACCATAGAAGAGCAATATGCTGCATCCTCTGACAGCAACTTTGATATGATACATACATTTAGACATTATACTGTATGTGCTCCATTAGGCACGAAGGTAGTAAAAACAGTCCCTTAACCCAATCTCTGGTGTGGAATGGAGTAAAGAAGAAAGCTGACTTCTGCTTAAATAAAAGGAAAAAATAACTAGGCCACAAACTCAAGCCAAGAAATACATGAAATCATCAGGGTTATGTTGTCACATATTCCCTCTAAATGTGTGTTCGGACAGAAAGTGAAGTGAATGTGCATTTTGGGCCAAATGGAGTGCTGAACTGTTTTGAAGTCTGTGTGGATCCATCCAAGACAGCCAATAAACCAAACGTACAGATGTTAGCCGTAAACTAGCTAGACTGTGTGTTTCTGTGTGAAGGACAGAAGATACTCTGGCTTATCTAAAATTATAAAGTTATTTCCCTCCTAATCTTTCCTGTCTCTGTAGGTTTGTCAAGCTTTTAATTTTTATTGATTTGAATGTTTAGCACACATGTTCTCACCGCCTACTACTTTTTAACACAATCACAAAACTTTAGAGCACAGAAGTTATTCTGCATCTGTGGAGAGCTCCTTTAAAATGAATATAGAATGAAATGGAGGAACAATAAGGTAGCATGTAAAGACACAATTTTATCATTACTCCCTCGAGGAATTATTAGTTTCTACACTGCTCACTGCTCACTTGGTTATGTACAATTGTTTAACTGCTTGTTAATATAAATATATAATCAGCCAACCAGTTCAATGCTCTTAGGCATGTAGACATGGCCAACATGGCTTGCTAAAGTTCAAATCCAGCATGGGGACTTTCAACATGGCTTAGTTGTTAGTACCAGACAGGCCGGTCTGAGGATCTATTGAGATTTTCCCCCACAACCACATGTAGGGTTCACAGAGAATGGTCTGAAAAAAAGGTGGCAGTTCTCTGGGTGAAAATGCCTTGTTGATGCCACAGGTCAGAGGAGAAGGACCAGACTGCTGTGAGCTGATATGAAGGCAAGACTAACTCAAAATAATCACTGGTCGTAACAAAAGAATGCAGAAGAGCATCTCTGAACACACATGTTGAACCTGGAAGCAGATGGGCTACAGCAGCAGAAGACCACACCAGGTGACACTCCTGTCAGCTACGAACAGGAAACTGAGGCTATAATTCACATAATGGTCTGATGACTTGAATCTATGCCACAAGGAATTTAGGCAGCTCTGAAAGCAAAAGATGGTCCGACCCAGTACTAGCAGGGTGTACCTAATTAAGTGTCCAGCTGGCGTATATCGACAGTATTGCTTACAGGATTGGTCGAAAGCAGAGTAAGCTGCAGTGGTTTAAAAAGCACCCCATTCAAAATGTTACTGTAATGAAAACTGTCAGCTGTTATTATTTTACATAAAACCAAATTGTTAAAAGGCACTGAAGAGCTTTCTGACTAGGAGTGTCAGCCACATTTAAAGATATTCTGGCTCACATCTGAGCTACCACCATGTTTGTTTCTTTACATATGGCCATTTGTAACTGCTGAGTGACTAAACAGCTCAAGTGCATTTCTCACTATAACGCTGCTGAACCAGCTGCCATTTAGGCATTCACAAGAACAGAAGGGGAGAAAGCCCCACAGAGACGCCAGGCCCTTTGCAAGTACCAGTCACAGTGTGTGTCTGTGTGTGTGTGTGTGTGTGTCCTGGAATTTGATTGCTCTTGGTTTCCCTCGATTCCAGCACTGGGGCCTCTTGGGTGTGGAACAGGCGTTGTTTTTAGCAGGCTGGTGGTGCAACAGAGATGGCATTAAAGGGAAATGAGGCCCGCTCTCCTAGTCAGAAATGTATGTGCTCCATCATCAACCAAACAAAATAATACAGCCCCTCTCTGTGCCAAGAATAACAAATCTAAAATGTGCTAGTGAGACGCATCATTTTCACACCGTCAACAAATGCACAAAAGGGTGATGACTATACTAGATCCCACTGACAGTCACAGGATGTTCCCATCTGTCACAAGTGAATACTTCCCATGAGATGGAGAAGAGTAGTAAGAGAGAGGAGGGTGTGGTGCAAAGTGGCCAGATAGCAGAATGAATGGGAGGAAACCGAGATAGCAGTCAGACAGAAAGAAAAACAGTACTGAAACAGGAGCTTTCCAGCTTTAAGTACTGACTCGCTTGCAAATGAAATCCTGAGGATGTTTCTGTGTCACTCGTAGGATAGTGATGACAGTTGGCAGCTGAGATCACAGACAGAAATAGACTGTCTCCACCCTCTTGGAAATAACAGCAGTGTGTGCGGGACCACCTGGGTGAGGCAGAGGAGTAGCTTTTTTCAACATTTACACCTTCTGCATCCTCTCATGGAGCATGTTAGCCTTCCTTGTCTGTCTCTCTAAATCTTATTCTCTCACATTTTAAACCACAAGAATCATTTTAATTTTTGATAAAATGCTAAATCTCAACATTTTTTACCAATTATTTCTGGCATTATTTCCCTTTATTAGATAGACATATGGTAGAGAGTCCAAGGACACAATGGGAAAGAGTGGGGTATGTAACTACACTTGTGTGGCATGTGTCTTAACCACCTGGATACCCACTGATCAGACCTGTTTAATGGTGCTCAACTCTCTCTGGCATGAAAGGGGGAATTTGCATTTTCATGACAGCCACAGGTTTGAGATGAGTCAGCACTGCAGCTATCAATTACATCTCTTTTCAAACAAACTACTGAATAGGAGGGACTTCTGACGATCTACAACCCTTTGTAAACAAGGTTCTTGGGAATAACACCCAATTAAGTTGATCCCATAGAAAGCCTTTTTTCATGGCAACATAAAGCCCATCCATCCATCTTTTTCTGCTTATCCAGCTCAGGGTCACAGGGGGGCTTGAGTCTTTCCCAGCTGTTGTGGAGCGAGAGGCAGCATCCACCTTGGATGCCAGTCTATCACATGGAGACACAAAACCATTAAAACTCACATTCCCACCTACAACCAACTTACAACTGTCATTTCATCTAATATACAGGTCTTTGGGAGGAAGCCAGAGATCCCAGAGGGAACATGTAATCTTCCCATTGAAAGGCCCCAGCCAGCCAGTGGATTCAAACCCAGGATCGTCTTGCTGTAAGGCAACAGTGCTAACCACTACGCCACCACACCATCCTATAAAATATACACTATTTATTGTGTACAGTAAACGTAGATTCAAAATATCATAGCAGACACATTGAACTTGACATGCGTAACGAGTTTTAGATTGTATCAGCAGACAGTATCAGTGTGATTTCATACTAAGAGCCAAGAAAACCTGGCTTAAACCCAATGCAATTTGCAGCATTGCATAGCTGTGAAAAAAGAGATAAAAGAAGTCTGAGAAAGTGCTGCATATGAATGGAATGTAGAGACTTCTGCATGTCAAATTAATATTTGCAGCTCCACGTCCCGTCGGCTTGGGTTCGACATGTACAGCTTGTGTTATTCTGTCTGAGCTGTACTCGAGAGAACTGGAGATTGCACACAGGCTTTTGGAGTCTTTCCTTTTTTTGAGTCCCACAAAGCACATTTTTCAAATGCTTCAGACGCAGGGGTGAAATGAGAACGTCTAGAAGAGAAAATGAGGGGTATCGAGACAGACAGAGCGACAGAGAGAATGTGAGAGAGTAAGGTGTTTAGTCCCAGGTCCCGCATGTTTCTCCAGGACTGGACTGGTGTGGTGAACATCTGCGGGCGAGCTGACGATCTTAGTTCGTGTACTATCTAAATTTGGCATCAGCGTTGAAGAGTAATGATTCAGATTATTAAATAAATAACAGTGCTGTCCAAACAGACCATGATGAATGAAGAATGTCAGTTCGGAGATGAACATCCTGATACAAATCACCACTTATCTTGAGAACTTTCATAATAGTGTCAGAACATAAACAGGACAAAGAGATTTGTAAATTGGACCTTTAACCACAAGCTCAAATGAAAAGCATTGTATCCCAGCAACAATGGACACCGCTAATCATGCGCCTACATGAGTTTACTTAAATCTTGGTGAATTGTGACCATAGATTATACATAAAACACGGACTGCCTGCCCATTGGTTAATGGACTCTGCATCTCTAAGCCTCAGCTTTGGTATTTTGGCTGTTGCCATGTTGGTTTTTGGAGCCAGAAGTGGCCACATTTAGTCCAGTGGGTGGAGTACTACGTCATTAGCTCATTTTAGCAACCATGAACTATACAGGTCCAAAGCACTGGCATGGGTACCTCCTGATTAGTGCTAAGTAACAGCCTAATAAGATATTAGAATTTCATTCACCAAAACAAGAACACAGACTGACTGTACCTCACAGGAAGCCATGTTATTTTGAACACCTGCTAATCAGGATTAAACTTAAAGGGCCACTTCCTTACAACTTTAGGCTTTCACAAAATCAAAAAGGCCGAGTTATAAAAAAAAAAATCCCCTTTGGTTGCTATGAAGAGAGAAATGCATGATAAAGATAAAAGCTTTTGTATCAGGCTGCAAAAAGACTGAGTTTGGCGATTTTAACAAACTCTAAAAGTCTTTGGGGAGTCCACCTCATATGGCCATTAGGGGAACTGCACTTTTTTTTTACACTTCACCCCAAGAAGTTGCTTTTTGTTCATGATTTTAACCCCCTTTTTTAGATTGACCACTATATAAATGCCTACAAACATCTTTCAGATAATTCAAAGACTCTCTGACCTCTATTACCACTGCAATAATTACACTACACTAACACTGCCGCCCCTTCGTGTTAACTATATGGCAACAGAGAATTCACGAGGATTGAAACCATTCAGTTGGGACTATAATATCTGGAGAAAGCAGGCATGACATGGTTAAATCCAAACTTCTAGATTTTTATAGGCTATAGAGGAAGAGAAGATAGATAGATATAGAAAGAGCAAGAGTGAGTGAACGTCTGAAAAGATCCAAGTTATGTCTTATTATCCAAAAATGGTACATTAACACTACATCCAAACACATGGAGAAGAGAGACATAGCAACACGGAGACTTAATCTACTTTTCTGGTTCAGTGAACACAGTGGTCATGCCAGACAAAGTACTATCACTGTCAAAATAGCATAAACACAGTCATGCTCTCATTTCCAACAATAGCAAAGGAGGGTGGGGTTCAGTCTCCTCTTCTGATACACTCTGTCACTATTTAGATCATCATGAGTTGGCCTGGCAAAACAAAATTATCACTGTTCTACTGCAGAGGGCACAAATGAGAAATCTGTGATTTTCTCAAAAGTCCAAAGGTGAAGCTGCTCCTTCAAATAGCCCAGTCTGCCTATTTACAATTTAAACCTCCATCATATAGTAGGGGACATACAGTAGACTTTTTAAAACTTTTTCAAGTGATTCTATAAACCTTTCCAACATGTAACAAAAGCACTAAAATGAAGTACAGATAGGAAAAGGTTCCCACTCTGTTACTTCCAATTATCTCAGGATCTGTGGAGCATCACGGACAACTCCCTGATTGTTTCCGTACCCCATCATCTCCACCCACTGTCAAAAATGACTACCTCTTCCGGATCCCCTGGAAATACAATACACATTATCCCTTCAAAGGTTGTTGTTTGATCTAACAACTAAGATCCACTAAATACACGCAAGACAGTGGACACCTTTAGCTGCAGGACTATAGATTTCACACACACACACAGGTTTGTTTTTCCTAACAGAGCCTAAGTGCTGCATAACAGTGTGCCTACAGTGAGCATAAAATTAGCCTTGTCCTGTTGGGTGTTGCCATTACGCCAAATGAAAGGGGAGAGAATGCAGTTGCGGGAGATATGGCAGAAAGTATTTGGCAATGTAATCGATTGCAGATGGCAGCCATCGGGGGGGCTTGTTTGGTCCACAGTGGTTCTTTGTGATGGCTAGGCCTGCCATAATCCAACAGGACAAGGCAGTTTTCACGTGTTTGTGTGTGTGTGTTTATGCTGGCACCTCTGATATCACAGCGCTAAGCTCTGCAGCCCCACAGGAATTCCAGACACCGGGGGGAGCAGGGCTTCAGTCACAGGGAGGAAAGTGTATCAGTGTGATGACTGAATCTGATGAATGAGTGAAAATATATATATATGTGTATATATATATATATATATATATATATATATATATATATATATATATATATATATATGTGTATATATATATATATATATATATATATATATATATATATATATATATATATATATATATATATATATATATTTATATATATATATATATATAAAAGCACAATAAAGGTTAAGCAAATATCTAGCTTGTGTTACTAATATAAGTCAATATTGGTGTTGTGCAACAGCAACAAGTATAGGTGGAACAAATTCTCAAACAAAAAAAGGAGAAAGTATGAGAGTAAATCCAAAATGACCTTAAAAAATGAAAAAGTGGTTTGCAGTCTTGCACTGTAGCCACACTGCTGTGCATACATTTACCCAACAGATGAATAAATATGCACATGTAATCAGTTGCTCATTAAACACAGTGAAAGAGTGAAGCAGTCAGCTGCTTTTCTCTCTTGCCTTCAGTTTATGTCAATGAGAGCACCGTGACGGCATCAGCCAGGTAACCGTATCTGTGCTGCTGAGGCTTCTGGCATCGGTGGTATGCATCTCTGATGCCAACGCTATCGAAGAACGAGGGGAATATATGACAGTGACTCCACCTCAAATCATCTCCTCGCAACCTTTTTCAAGCACTTGCCACCGTGTTCAGGACTTGGAGCCTTAGAGTGTTAGCTATTGATGCGATATTTGAAAACACACAGTCGCTAATGACTAGCTTACCTGGATAGCTATAAATTTGGGTCCTGAAATAAATGCACATGCTATTAAAACTAAGGATGCATAGGTAGGTCAAAGAGAGGACTTTCACCCAGCAGACCACGGTGCTCATTGTGCAGATGTTTTCCAGATGCTCTTTGGTTAACATTAGTCAGCAAAGTTATTTGGTTAGGTTTAGGAAAAAATTACCCACAAAAACCCACAAAATTGTAATACAAAATACTTTAAACCATGTTTAAGTGGGGATCAATTTACTCAGGCTTTTTTTTTTAAATCAAACTGCCAGGAGAAACAGGAAAACACACAGACTTCTGCTATAAATAAGGTTACACAGATTCATTGCTTTAAGTATATGATGACCACTCAATAGACAATCGGCTCATCTAATAAATGATTAGTTTTTGGAAAAAAAGGAGCATGACTGGCAGAGAATATTTGACTCTAATCTCAGTCTGCATATTTCAGACCTTGGGGAGGTCCTATTGAAGTCTCAGTCTACCCTGGATGTTCAAAAATGATGCAAAAATGGTCCCCAATGCACTCAAATGTGACACCAGGTGTGCTGATTTAGCACACTGGGTTGAGCAGGCGACCTATATGCCAGGGGGCTAATGTAGAAGACATTAGCCTTCAGGCCACTTACTGTGTGTCTTCCACCTGCTCTTTCTTTTCCACTTTCCTATATATAAAGTGACGCCAAGGCATCATGTAATAAATCAGTGCATCCCTCCTAAAAAGTAAAAAAAAGAACTAAGCAGAAAGAATACATTTATTCTTCTTAACATACACACTTGAAGAATTTGTACATTTGTGCCAAGAGTCTGAAGTCCATCAACTTGTAGTTGAAGAAAAAAAAAAACATGTAGGATACCAAGGATAAAATGATGACTGACACAGAACAGCTTTCCCGACCATGTCCCTGTCCAGGTTAGGTAGGAAAAAAGTCTAAGTGTTTACATATGGAGAGGACTGCATCCATAAATCAGAAAGGATGTATGACCCCCAAACAGAAAAATGATTTTATCCTCTATGAACTCTGCAGCTGCCTGTCATTAAGGACTCATCCCCTCATGTATATTTGTGTGTGTGTGTCTGTATGCATGTATGAGACAGAGTATATTTGCAGTACACTCGTACAAGTATGCTGCTTGAACAGGCTTCATCCTTTCCCTGGAAGTTATATCAGCAGTCATTTTGAAAACTAGGGAAAAAAGCCCGCCCCAACACACACACACACACACACACACACACACACACACACACACACACACACACACACACACACACACACACACCTGTCTTGTCAGTCAGATTCTGGGTCTGCCCCTCACCAGCCCTTCTCTTGAGCCCTCACTGCCCCAACAAGTGGCCTCATTTCCCAGGGAAGAACTCTGTACTCCAGGCCTCCCTGCCTGCACCCACACACACAGGACCCTGGTCCCAGCCCCCTTCAGACTGCACAAAGCCCCCATTGTGAGGCACAATGCTAGCCGCCCCCTCTGCCTTTCCCTGTATCCTCTACTCTGTTTCCCCCATAAACTCTTTCGCTTCTGCCCCTTCTTCCTTTTTGCCCATCTCCATCGTTGTCTGCTTTTCAGTCTTTGCCTTCTTTCCACTTCACTCGTAGTTTTTCCTTCTTAAACTTTGCTACACATCCTGTTGATCGTGTCTGTTGGGGTCTGCTGTCTTTTATTCTTGCTCAACCCTTTCCAAATATCCCCTTCAATATTAAAGCCTCCGTGTTTCCCCCCCCCGAACTCTTTCAGCACAGCCCACCCCCCTCACATCTCTGTGTTCCAAGACATTTTCCACTTCTCTGACTGCTGTGTTACCTCTGAATTTTCCTTCTCAGCTTTGCTGGAGAGAGATTTCATATATAGGTGTATCTGTAGCTCAGAGGAGGAAAGGACAAACCAACTACATACCTCAGAAGCACTTCCTCCAATATCTGCAGATCTGCTTTTAACAATGTTACCACAATCTGCAACCAATAAACACTGCTTGTACTTTGGGTACATGTGTCAAAACAAGGAAAACCTATTGGGTGAATAAGGTTGGGACATTATCCAAAGTTTTCCTTTCTCATAGGTAGCACACAGCAGGAGATGGTTCTCATCTTCTGTGTCCTCATTAACTGGGTGAACTGATCCGACTTTTTCCAGTGCTGTTCTCGCATTGGCACAAAACAGCACAACATGGCATCAAACAGTTGTTGTACTGGGAGGATGACAGGTTAAAAACCTAATTAATGTTTAATCTCGCTGCTTTGGACATTTGTGTTCTCATTTGCACCTCTGCCGGGTAATGACTAGGCAGGTTCAGGGCTGCAGTGCATGTGTATATACTGCAGTGCAGCTATATTTAGAGGTCCCACAGTTTGTCTTACAGTGCTTAAAACCAACACAGCTGCAGCTGTGCCTCTGTCTCTCCTCAAGTAAAGAGAGTATTCCTTTCAAAGGGGTTAAATCAAACAGCAGTAATGCACATAAAAGGGGTATTAAATTAAGGCACTTATGTTGAAGCCCATGCAGCTTTAATTGACAGATATCACTAAGTATGATAGCTATGAACTGCTATGGGGAGACGCCAACCTGGACACACTGAAGCAAATTTTTAAAAAAAGCTAAATGTGGCTCCTCTTCCTCCTCTTCACACCTACATGAACTTCAGCTTGTGTTGGAGGACATTTCCAGTCCAACTCTCAGGCCTCTTTGTCACCTGGTTTTAATATATGATTTGTAGATGGATACAATATCTTGAAAATCTAAAAGGTCACTGCACTGCATTTTTTTAGTGAGGGACTTGTAGTTCTTGCTGGACACGCTTAAGCGAAGATGAACAGGCAATTTTTTTGTGATTGCATTACTTTAATTTCTGTGTTGTGTGTGAATTTACACCTGACATTAGATTTTCCTTACCCTGACCCTGAGATACTGATCATACTGATGCCAGTAGGAGTATAAAGCATAAATACAACACCAAAGGAAAGAACATTTCTTTGCACTCCTTTGTGAAATATAATAACAGTAGGAGACCGTAGGTTTGTTTTTTCTTTTTTTAGGCATTTCTAAACATGTTGTGTCTACAGTGCCATCTGCGTTCTCAGATGCGCTCGACCTCAACCATGTGATGGAGATCAGCATAAAAATAATCTCAAGAAATCTCACTGTAGAATCTGCTTTTCAAATCTGTTGATGTCAGGTTGCAAACAAGGCTGTGCTGCCTTTAGAAATGACAAACACACATGAATAGATGCACCCATATTCCCATATTTACTTCATGTAGATTTACTACTCCTATGGAGTGCAGTAAATCTATGTGAATCTATCTGTGGCATTCACCAGCCCTGTAAGTAAATCGAGTGGCAGTAACACTGCTGTATAATACAGTTGCCACCTGAGTGTGAGTCTCCCTCTTCTCATTCTGAGAAGCTGCAGTTGGAAACAGGTCCAAGTCATAAAAAGATGATAAAAATATGAAATGAAAACTGCTGAACACAAGATACAAATGCATACTTGCAGGCAGAGGGAATGAACTGAGCCTTGCGGTCTGACTAGTTGAGAGGTGAAATAGGAGAAAACCGAGACATGGTGTTGTCAATTACACAGAGGCCTAACCATGGCAACCCTGGCTACATCCTGACACGGAGGAGGGATGAGAATGTGGACATTCCCCACACTTGTTCTCCTGTGTTTCCTAATCAAAGTCCGAGACAGAAGGAACAAAGAAGACTGCGCTGCCACAGAGCTTCCAGCAGAGCTGCGGTTTGTATTTTTCATGTTAAGTGAAAGGCGACCAAAATGCTTTCAAGGACGTGGGGAATTTTTCCTCTTCAGTGTCTTCAGAGCCAAAACATTCTGGTTGAAAGAAAGAAAAGGACTGAACAAACTAGTTAGTGAAACAGTAAAGGGGTAGAAAACAACTGAGGCCAGCTGCTCTACTCACTGAGAAGAGAAAGAAATCAGTAGGAGATCACAAATAGTTTGAGATGGAGCTATAATAGACATCCTGAACAAGACAGCAGAAAGAGATTCATACAGACGAAGCTCGCCACAGCCAGCTAAAACACTGCCACTCACCGAGTGACACCTCTACTCAAGATCCCAGGGAAAGGCTATTTTGGTTGCATATACAGATACACACATCTGTGTCCACAGTGATGTACCTCTGCTCACAGGAGCCCAGCAATGGGTAATGTGCTACTCGGACAGCTATGAGAATTTGACAATGACTCAGATTGCAGAATTTAACACAGCGAGGTGTGGAGAACTGGAGCAGTGATGACCTCATTTTACCGGCTGATTTGGCCTGCCTGTTGCGAGGGGTCCGAAAGAATGAACAGAGAGAAAGGGGGTCAGAGAAAAGAATCGTGGCACCAGAGAGGTGTCCTATATCTACACAAACACATTCTGAAGTCATAATAGGCTGGTAAGAGAGAGTGTGCCTGGATGGGGGGGGGGTGTTTATGGTTCTATGGAAAACTATATTTAAAGTTTAAAAAGGACAATATACAAAGACAGGAGCTCGTTAACCTCGTGTGGCATAGGGCTGTCAATTTATATTCTACACTCAATTACATAAATTAACATGAAAAACCAACTAAACAAAAACCCTTTATTAAAAAAAATAAATCTGAAATATATCGATGCGTTTGGTCCAGCACGGGCAATTTAGAGCTGAAAAGTTTCAACAACAACCATGAGGTAAAGCAGGCACAGAGTTCACAATCTAACTAGAGAAAGTAAGTTATAATGAGCCCCATTTGGAAGTATTTCTGATTTTAATTTATTCACCTAGTAATGTGTAAGTATTTAGATCCTTTAAAAGACATGTTTATGGTTGAAAATAATGTATCTCTACAAGCAGCTCTAATACTTGCTGGACCTGGTCACACAGTCTGAACTTGGGTGAGTTTCTTTCTTTTTTTGTTAATAACTGAACGTGACTTTTGGCCAATTATGACTTCCCTAGAGTGGCCAGAGCCTCTGAGAGCAGAGAGCAGAGAACAGCCCGAGGCCATGTAATGACAGGGACACAGGAGCCCTGGAGCTTTACAGCTGCAGCAGTGGAGGTCTGCCAGACAGTTAGTGGCAGTGTCATATCAAGCTGAAATGGGTACAAATAAACATGCTATTTGAAGAATCAAATCCCTTAGATGTGAAAGAACTCCCAAGAGAAACGCTAACGCTGTTGTTCCAGTGACAGTGATGGCTCACAGCAGACAGGCTGTCTAAACACTGATAAACTCTGATAAAGGTTTTGCTTATCACAGCAGTTCTTCTACATCAGAAATTCAAAAACAATTAATCAGTATCCAAACTGGGTCATGCCCTTGTATCTTGTTAGGCCCAAGCCTCCTGAAGAGATCGGTGAGGAGGCTATTGCATTCACTAGCCAGCGAAAAATGAAAAAGGGTCAAGAATTCAAGATTGACAACGGACCCCTAAACAATGTAGGTCAGGTCGAATGCTTCTCGAAAATGTATATATGAGGTGACTGGAAAAGCCCATTATTGGAATAGTTAGTTTTTCATTATTTATTCTTTATTATTATTCTCGTTTATTATTATTCTTTCTTCCGAAATGACTGCAATTTTGACCCCCTGAACATATACAAAAACTCACCAATTTTTGCATACAAGCCAGGTCTTGTTTTTTAATGGCGCCATCAAAAAACTCAAAAAAGTGGCAAAACAGCGCCCCCTAGAAAATTCTAATTTTGCATTCCTATGAGAGGGGCAAAAAAAAGTTGGTCGTAGAACCACAAAATTCGGGTCAGAGACCATATGAAGACCAACTAAAAATTACATTATGGAGATGCCGCTCGACAAAGAGGAAGTCGGCCATCTTGGATTGAAATTTGTCCTATTTGTCATATTTAAACCATCTTGTCCTAGAGCATTTAACCCAATGACCAAAAAAATCCCTCAGGATCATCTACATAAGCGGGGCATCAAAAGTTATTCGGGGTTTTATAGAATATTCAACAGCCATAGCAACTTGATGAATTGGGCCTTTGTTTTTATGTCTCGCGGCAAAATATTTTGTGCAATCGTTCGCACAATCTTTGTCCGATCAGCCTAAAGATTTAATCACTTATGTACTGAACCAACCTGAACCCAAAACTAGGGATACAAGGCGGTATGTGCAATAGCACCCCCTACAGAAGCAAACAAAAATTTGTATGGAGGTCCAGAAATTTAGTTTCTCTGAAATGCATGAAAATTGGTAACAACATTCTTGACATCATCCTGATCGACAAAGTCAGCGACACCCATACTGAAACACTTTGAAGAAAGGCACCATTTTATTCCAATGGGAAAAAGTGACATTTCTCCAATACAAAAGTTTTGATTTAGTTTCCTAAAAATACATGAAATTTGGTACAAGGATTCTCGATGTCAAACTGATCAAAAAAGTCAATCACACAAATGTCTTCTTTTGAACACTGTTGCCATCGGAATACCAGAATTACCCCATTTTATGCCAACGGCGAGACCACAACATTGTCAAAAAAAAAACCTGTTCTTTTGTACAATTGTTCGTGCAATCTTTGTCCGATATGCCTGACACTTGAATCGGTCATGCACTGAATGAGCCTGAATACATGTTTACAAATACATGTCAATAGGTGTAAAAGCACTCCCTACTGGTGCAAACTAAAACTGATATGGCGAGAAAATATTTTAGTTTCTTTGCAATGCATGAAATTTGGTATAAATATTCTGATCATCATCGTGATCAAAAAGCCAAAGACACCCGTGTTGAATTTTTTTAACATCTTACCAGTGCCCCATTTTATTCTTATGGGTATTCTACAAAATGCAGGAAATGGAGGCACTGCAACATTTCTTTATTTGGTAAGAACATAAAATGCCACCAACTGTAATCGTTGACCAGCAAGGTCCGAGCACCAGCAGCAGGGCAGCGGCCGGCGAGGGCCTATTATCGCCACTTGCGGCTATATTTGGTCTTTATAATAAATATTATATATATATTATATTTATAATATAATGTAATCAGTCTCACATGATGACATTTTTAGAAAGAGCAGATTGGTGTGGACTTCAATAAAAGACCATCAAAACAAGTTGCACAACTCTTTTCCAATAAAGCGTGTTCTATTAACCTTTTGCTGCTGTCTATCTGTTAGCAGGTGGGATAGATTTTGATGGGCTCCAGCTCCACCGTAAACTACTACAAGTTCAAGTATGCAGCAGCTGTAGCTCAAGACATGAAGCAACTATGCAGTGCATTTCCAGGATGAAAACCAATCTGTGGGATCACTGCCACAGGTCCAGTTAATGACAACCTGACGACTGATGTTGCTTAAACCTGTTTTATCATTTTGCCTCTTTCTGTGTCTCCCCTTGCTTTCTGTTTCTCCTTTACTTTCTCTATAAATTCCTTTGTTACAGGGCATCGCGTCTACCAGTCGAGCCTCACGCCTCACACATTATTAGGAGCTTAGAGACCTCACCCTTGCCACTTGCAGCAGGCTACGCTTATCTGAAACACAGAAAGAGGCTGTTGTCCCTCTCTGTTGGTACAAAGTAATGATATCCTGCACCGTTTAGCTGACCTGGATGAAATTTTAGAAACAATCTTGGTTTTCAAAAAAAAAAAAAAGTCTTGAAGAGGATCTCAGAGCTACTGTTTTCTATAAAAAAACAAACAAAAAACTAAATCACTGTTTAAAAATGCAAAATAAGAACTTCTGCCACCCTTCTCAAAGAGATAACACAGATTTAATTGTGTTTATAAGCTGCAACCTAAATGATATAACTGTAATGTAATGAAACAAATCAATGCTGTTGATACTGATATTTCTAACTAAGGAATAGAACAAATGTTCTCTCCTGTTATTAATCTTACAGAATCAGCTACTTTACATCATATATCAAACTGTGCTGATTTTCATGTATACTGATTGAGACTCACTATTCGCAGAAGCTTACACTATTTTTGCTCTCTGCCCTTTGCCTTGATTATGGCTCAGTGGGTCTGTGATTTCAGGGGAAGCTGAAGCACCACATTCTTTCCTTTCAAACCTGTCTGTGGTTCAGCACTATTGCAGATGGCAGGATGGTTCATCAAAAGAATGAGACAGAGCACAAGCCTTGGCTTCTGGCATTACCGGGGCTGGAGTTGGCGAGCCGACTTGATATGGCTCACTACCATGGTTCTCTAGTTAAGAGTGCTAAGAGTGCTATTCTACGTCCCCCTCCATTTCCCTGTAATCTTAGGATCACTGTGTAACTCCTGCCTCACACACCTATGTCCAATCTTCAGCCTCTCCCCAAAATGACACCACTATTAAGTAAACTTCTGTCTTCATTTCAGCTTGTGTGCTTGGAAAAAATGCTGCAGTGGTTTAAAAGAAACAAATCAGTTCATGGTTTGGAGAAATAATTGCATACAGAGCCAAAAAACATTACATAAGAGTACCAATGGCCAATATTTCTGAGAAACAAGCTAAGAATGAACAATGCAACTTAAACCTTCGATGTAAAACTCTTTGCCTGGTGTTTAAAGGATAAAGATTGTGTTGAACAGCCTTGTATTAGCCTGCAATTAACCGCATGACCCCAGCCGTACAGCTGGAAAACCTGCCACATGGTTATTCTGCTACTTGACCCCTTCAGTGACAACTGACCATCCTCTCTGACCTTGTGACCTTTCACACACTTTACACAACCATATTCACACACTAATCTCCAACACTATGCAGGCAAACCCCATGCTGCCTGCAAGTGAGCTAAATTCCGTGCCAGGGGACCAAAATGTTTCAGCTTCCATGATACCTGTTTTGCCAACAAAAGTAAAAGCATCCTAATAAGTTAACCCAAGGCAGCAGCACCCTTTACCTTTAAGTGTGTGTGTCACATGCTGTACTTGTCATCATACCTTGAAGCATGCAGCGGTATGCCGACTCAGAGATGGCATAAATGTGTGGAGGCATCTCATGCCTCTTCTTCCCTCTGTACATCTCAATGATGTTCTCTGAGTAGATGGGCAGGTTCTTGTAGGGGTTGATGACCACGCAGAAAAGGCCAGAGTATGTCTGTAAGTAAAGATACAAAGCAAACAAAGATGAGAGTTCTCATTGAAGAACTAAAAGAACATGATTAGTCTGTCATGGCTATTTCTCAAATTTGCTTACAACAGTCAAATAGACGCTCAGTAGAACCATATGTGGATACAAACAGGATGTGTAAAACATCAATGTCTTTAGATTAAAAGGAGCATGCACATTTCTGCCTTTATAAATCATCTGGCCTGCATTTTATCAGTGCCGGAAGACTTGTCATTACCCACTTTTTGGTAGCTTACATCATCATAGCTGGCACACAACCCAGTGACAGACGCAGAACAGACAGATTTGAGGGAATGGTGAGAGATGAAACGCTCAGCAGACGTCTGTCTTTGTGAAATATTCAATGAGTCTAAGACAGCACTGAATTAATGTGAATAAGGAGTTTATGGAACATTATAAAGACTCATGGTGCAGCAAACAGTATTCACTGCAAATGTTTAGCCTAATTTCAGACTTGCGGTGTTGCATTTGGCTATTTAATTAGCCTGACAATCTGTCTCTAGAGTGTGTGCGGGATGAAGGCTTCTGAGCTATGCTGTAGGCTGAATCGGCAGCAAGGCAGACAGCAATGAGTAAAGGGGCCCTGGTGGGGCAGTGGCTCATTCTGCAGATGCTATGGGGGCTTCACATTTCCCCTATGGATGATACAGAGACAAGGCTGCTTCACGGTAGTACGACCTTCACACGGCATTCTAGGCTTATTCTGGGAACCTATATAAATGTCCACTGAACTTACAGAATACAAAGTATATCTACACTGACAGATATACAGTACTTTATACTTACACTTTTTATTTATTAAAAAATAGCAAAAAAAATATACAGAGGTTGAACACAAGATGGATATTATAAAGCAGCGAGGCTGAACACCCTGGGCACCAGAGTCAGGTGCTGGCTCTTTGATCAGAGTTACAGACATGTTTGTTCGTTACCTCACTCTGCACTACTTACAAAAATAAGAGCCATCAGAAACTGTACATCTTTGCCAACCCTAAAAATTTCCTCCAAACCATGCATGAATTGAGCCCTGAGGTCCAGGAGGATATCAGGATCTGGATGATGTTCTTCAAAAAAATGAAATGTCCAATCTTGCCCTGTCTTGCAATATTGAAGATCCAGATGCAATCTGGATCATTCCAAAAATTGATCACTTCTAATTTGGGCAAAACTAAATAAATATTTTTCATGTAAACCCTTTCTGAGTAATCAACCAACCAGCATCACGACACCTGCTTCTTCATTAACACTGCACTGACGGCTGAGTAAGGCACTGGGGCATGAGTGACTCAGCAGACAATCACAGAGGGGCCCCAGAGAGCAGATAGCATACGGTAGCTGTTACGTAACAGCTCAGTCAGGGGCCTCAGTCAGCACTGAGCAACTGATGCTGTGCTGCTGATACAGAAGAAAGAAGGTGATGAAGGAGAGAGAGGCAGACAGAGATGAAGAGTGGAGCAATGATCCAGCTGACGGAGCTCCCTGTGGTCGAATCCAATGGAGAAGCAGAGGCGTTAAAAAAAAAACAACACTGAACCGTGTTCTCAGCCTTTCTGTAAATTGCTCCCTACATGAGGGGCAGGGAGCTCAGAGAGACGGGGGCCTGCTGAAATTCTAACTCTCCACTCTCCTTTTCGAAGGTTAATGAAAATTTAATAACCCCCTTATCTGAAAACTGGAGCTGCTATAAATGGAGAGTCGGTTCTGTTTTCATGGTTTGGTTCTGCAGCATCTAGCATGTAAGCAGCTGGCATGGCTGCAGAGGGATACCTGGACTTGAAATTTGCTGTATCATGTTGCTGTATGCGTGTTTTATTTGGTTAAACAAAACCCAACGCTAACCCTAGATACACTGATGGTGACCCAGCAGATGATGAGCTGTTATTACTCCCTGAATTTATGCAACTATCTGGAAAAAAGTTTTCAAAATGAAACAAATAAAATAAGGATATGCTTATTGTGAAATATCCTGCAGGATCAATGCAATACCATTAACAACTGCTGTTGCCAGCTAGCAGAACACACAGCTAACTCAACACCGCCTGCCAAGAAGACATGCCTGGCCCAGTCCAGGAAAGAGAAGGTGATATTTCCACTGTGAAATCAGATCCAGGGGAGGGGATGCTGTGGCCTAGTAACAGCTGAGCAACACGCAGGCAACAGCAGACACAACAGCCGACCCCATCTGCCACCTCTGATCAGTCAGGACGGCAGGCCCACGTTGACGGAGCTTTCTCCACTCCAAAAGCTGGAAAGGGCACTCTGAGTGCAGAGGCTGCCTCGCTGCCATTGATCTGTGTGGACTACAGCAGACTTTGACCCCCCCCCCCAACATGGCTCTACTTCACTGATTACATAACAAAGCTAATAAATACTTCAGACTTGGCTTTTGAAGTAAAACACTGAAATGCATGCTATCCAATCACTTTAACAGCAGCAGAACAAACGGGTGAGGCTTTAAAGCAGCGTAGCCGATGGGTTGAAACTGACTGTGCTATTAAAAATGCAGCATGAATCAATGCCACTACATCTTCAGCACACTTTATTTCTGTCAAAATCACAGAGACTTAATAAAGATGATATAGTGTCAAAGAAGCACAATCATAGCACAGCAACAGCTTACATCACAACCTAATTTCCTCCAGGAATAGAAGGCAACACATAACTTTAATCTAATCATATAAAAAAACTTTCTCTACAAGGTTATGGCGATAAGCAAGGCTGTGCACTTTTGCTTTCTTATGCTGCTTTACCTTTAGCTTAGGAAATAAGTTTTGAGTAGGGACATTTACATGTAGCACAGGAACCACAAAAATATTTTGTGGGCCCATACCGATGTTTAAAATAAGAAGATAGCCGACAGCTGGTCCAAACGGGGGATTTTTTCGCTCTTTTTTCATTCAATTTTTAAACTTTCAGCCAGTGTAAAATGAATGTAACACAAAGCTAAGCCTTTTAACCCAATATCAGTCAACAGACTGAATCATCAGCTGCTACCTACAGCAGACCAATACATCAATACATCCCAAGAAGCAAAGAAAGTCTATGCTATTATTCTCCAGGACAAGTACGTCAGAGGAGAGAGGCAGAGCGAGTGTGGGAAAGGGAAGCAAGCTGATGAAGATAGGACAGACACTGAGCAGCAGCAGTGCTGAAGTAGGCGGCAGGAGACAGACAGACGGACGGTCTTTTTTGCCATGGAAGAATGCTGAGGCTTTCTGACAGCTGAGGCTTATCTAACACAAAGGCCTGCTTGTAGCCCTGTTAGTGTGCAGTATGGGGGCTTGCCTGTGACTCACCACCATACAGATAGAAAGGTGCCAAATTTAGTGAGCGAGCTCAACAAGCGGACTGACATTACACGAAAGAAGCCATCAGATGGACAAAGGACCATACAAAGAGACAGTACAGGGCAGGAAAAATCAGATGGAAACCAGGAGTTTGCTGACCAGTAAAGGTGTGTGACTGTAATTAACAGCGAAGATACACACTGGAAAATTACTGGATGTCCACGGTTGACGGTTCCCGCATGTTTAGGCAACAATAAATAGGACTTATTTTCTTCACAGTGACCTTAAAAAACAGTATGTACACAGCAAGGTTCACACTGAATCATCTTGTTCAGTCTACTCCGCTTAACTTTCATTTTCAAAGCTTAAACAATGGAAAAGGAGATGATGCAAAATCACAGAGACATCAGCTATGTAGACGTGTTCCCAAGCTAATAAAGCAAGTGACAACAAACCTCTTATTTCTAATCACCTGACACATAAAGACATGGTGCACTAAGTAATATACTGTGTATACACACAACAACATATGTTTTCTGCTAGAACATGGATTATGTTCAGGGCTTATCAACATGGATTTCCTAATTACAAGAGGACGAAACTACAGAGTCCATTTAATATATGAAGGTAAAGTACAACAGTAAGCATATCTTAAAGGCAAACCGCTAAAAATATTTTATAGGTTTACAAGAAGAATTAGCACAGACAGGCTTCAACTTGCAGAAAACCTGCAGACCTATGACGATCATATTATGATTCATATATACTGTAGAAGTCGCCCCAATTATCTCAATTTTAAAGCACAGCCTTGAGGAAGGCATTATAATATGTCTGCAGTAGATGCAGCAGAGCTCTGGGGGGTAATTCAAACACATTGGGCTTCTTTTTCTAAGAATGAGCTAAACAGGAGAAAATTCTCTTCCTTCTAGAAAACCAACACAGTCAGGCATATGTTTTCAATTTCTCTTAAGCAAGGGGACAATTAACAAGCACCAAAGCCAATTCTGAACCAAGAAATAGCAGAAACCACGACACCATGGTATTAGCGAGAACGTGAAGAGGAACTGAAGAGGGAGCTGGTGGAACGACATGTAAATTCAAGCCATATGGGAAATTGCTGAAATGCTTTCTTCCATTTTAGTAGCGGCAAATTATAATAGTTTTAAGCATTTAACAATTGCAATGTGTTGCTGCATTCACACGCAAAAAATATCTACCGACTTTATTAGAGTTATCACGTCTTACAGGCTTGAGAGGCTCATTTATAAGTGAGACAGCTCGGCCAGCAGTGGCTGAACCCGAGTCTCTCAGGTGAAAACTAACCCACATTCTATTCCTGGTAAACATGTCACTAAATGGGTCGAGAGCGCATCACAGAGCAGCTTCATCTGTAGTGAAACTGGATTATGGGGACAGAAGCAACGCAGTGATGGAAACCACTTCAAACTTGGTAAAAATTCTAACATATACTCTAGAATGGATTACACTTTGATTTGCAGATACCAGAGAGATTTTCCAGACTGGAACTACACGTGTAAAATATTTTTAAAAAAAAACTGGTCTAGTAGTGCCATGTGGACGGGGAAGACTGAACGGATTTATGGCTATCCTGATGAACTAAAACATTTGGTGCACAACACCAACACTTTGAAGGCTAAAAAAAAAGTGACAAACTAGTTCCATCCTCCCTTGTGTTTCAAGCCAAATGCTTTACACAGTAGATGGGGTGGTGGTGGTGGGGGTATCAAGCCATATCTGTGACCAAACGAAGCCAACCATTTAACTGGAGCAAGACAAATAAAATGAAACCAGCAGTGTTTATGGCAAAGGTATGTCTTTATCTGAGGTGAGAGGGAAGCCATGGGACTAAAGAGGGGAGATCTGTCAATGGTTGACAGACCTGTAAGCTCAGTCAGTCATTCTGTGTGCAAATATGTGTGTTTGTTTGTGTGGTCAGGAGCCACTCTGAATCAGTTTTTTTTTTCCTATACAAAGATGGATAACTATCAGATTTCACTTTTACCCAAGACTGTACGACAGATGACTAAAATTTAACAACTGCCTGCATACAAGCAGAACAGCCAGGGAAATCATTTTAAAGTCATCCAAACTGTTACAAAAAACACGACTTTTTGCAGGCTCCAGGTCTAAGTCACTCACATATATGAGCCCCGAGTAGTAGCGGTCCTTCAGGTTGTGCAGCACAGACGCCTCATTCAGGCAGGTGAGCTCGGCCATGTCTTCCACCTTGCTAAACTTGGGTGGGTTCATCTTCTGGATGTCATCTTTGTTGATCACCACCTTTTTACCGTTCTCTGCCAGCTCCACCAGCACCTCCTCGCCACGCTCCTCTCGGATACTGGCCGCCTCGAAGCCATGGCGCTCAGAGGGGACCCACACCAGCTTCTTGGCCGTCCAGTCAGCCTGTGTGGCCGGGTTGTAAACCACGGCCCGGTCCACAAACAGGTAGCGCTCTGGGTCCTCTTGCCCACTCCGGTGAGACATCTTTACTGGGATTTATCACCACAATATGACCACCTAGAAGTGACAGGGGTGCAGGGATTAGTACAGAACATGTTACACGCTACAAATCACACCTACTGCAGAACTGAACTGAATTTTACACCTCATCTTCTGTGATCAGTATAGATTCAATAAAGGTAGAAAGGTCATGAAACTTTATAATTAACCGAGTGGCACTAGTATTTATGAATTCAGTTTAATTCACTGAGCATCTGTGTGACAGCAGCCATGACTGAAGGCTCACAGCTGCTATAACAAAGTGACCCAGTGAGGAAGGGAAACCATATGTCACCAGTTCAGACTAAGAACTCAAAGTTGTGAGTCAGACTTCAGTGTCAGGTTTGACAGTCTGACGCTGCGCAACAATAATGCGCATACTGCGCAGCCTGCACCGCTCTCCCAGCGGGACAGAGCGACGTCGTGAGTGGCACACACAGCGGGTCACTATCCTTCTCAAGAGACATCGCTGTATACAAAACAAACACCAATCCAAATCCCTCGGTAGAGCGATTTACGCCTAAGACTTGCTGCTGAAGTCGTGCTTTGTAAATGCCAGGCTAATATCTGCGTAATAAACCTGCGCAGCTGACAGACCTAGCTACACGCACAAAATAGTTAAACCGGAATATGTCACCACACGGTGAATAAAAAAGGGTAACAGCAGCTAAGTGTTCTCGTCTGGAGAACTACTAAATAACAAACAAAACAACAGATAAAAATTATTTTCATAAGCAGAAGGAAAGTGTAGTTTTAAAGCTAGCTTACCACAGTCAGCCTCCACTTTCTCTGCTGTGTATTAAAGAGTTCAGGTGTTACCAATTAACCCGCATCTAGACGGAAAAACTGTCCTCAGGGTCAGCGCCAGCGCTCACGACACCAAGAGGTGGATTTTGAACTCGCTACTCAAATGAAGACTGCAGCCAAAGTAAGTTGCAGGAGCGACCTCCATCCTCTATCCTGTAAGGCTGCTCACTGACGGTCTAATATTCATTCATATACACCGCTCATCGCTCCATCATCCTCGCCCGCGCGGCGTTTACGAACAAACTTACCTGCAGCAGTCAGATCCTGTTCGCAAAGCTCCCCCTGATTAGACCCTGAACGCACCTATATAGCTGCTACCCACAAGTGAAAGGCAGGCATGTATCTGGGCTTCGGTATGCAGCGCGGCGCTGCCTCCACGCTGGGGCCCCTCCTAAAGCGAGCGGGCTTGACCACTGCTGCTCCCGCCTACGGTGGACTGCGCGCACTTAGAAAGTGATCGCGCAGATCGATACGCCACCCTGTCCCGCTCTGTGATCATTCATCCGGGAATAACATTTTTAACTGCGTGCCCTCATGCCTGTCACAGTCTCCTCAGAGTCATTAATAAAGACGGTGATGATAAATACACTGCTGCGGCGGGTGCCTCTTAAAATCTATCCCGCAAATATCTAGACACTGCACACCCACCACATGCAGCCTAGAAAGGATTGGGCTCTCATTTTGCGGTCTTTCTCTGCCCTTCTCCACCATTGGCTGGAAAGAAACCAACCCCTCAATCTGCTGCAAACCACTGACAAGCTTAAAAAAATAAACATAATTATTGCAACTGTTGCATGGCCACATCACAAAAATCCCTCAAAGTGTCATGCATTGTTATTGCCGTGTAATACCGCTCAGGTTTTCTAAAGAAAATATCCTTTGAGGCGAAGAACACAGGAGGGAGAACATCTCTGGAACATCTCCCTCTTGTGTCTGAAAGGAAGAACAGCATCAGCTCACACAATCCTACAGCTCTGAGTTTTATTACAAATGGAAACATCTCATACAGGGCGAGAAAAACATGTTTTCTGCAATTAAATAGTCATTTGCTTTCAAACGAAGCAGTGGAAAATATGCCGTCATAACAATTAAGTTTTACATCAAAAACACTAAAGGCGTTGTATGTCGTAGTTCTGTGCAGTCCGTTAATGTTAGGCTCTTCAGCGCCCCCCCTCCAGGCTCCTCCACCTCGCTTCTTCGCTCCTCCTCCACCTCCTCCTCCTCTAACTTTCTTCCTCACGCCCGTCGCCTGTTCCGTGTCATCCTCGTCTCCGTCTCCTCTTTTGGGCCTTTTCCTTTTGTCGCCTTGTTCCTTCATTTCCTGAGGAAGACGGTCATTTTCTTAATGTTAAAACAACAATATATCAACATTTTATCTCAGTCGTTCAACAGAAAAGTGTTGTAACTTTAAGCTGGACCATTTTTAGACACGCACACACAGTCACACTCTCATGCATGTGTTCCCCACCCTCTCCCATCTACCTGTACCAGCACCTGTAACTCCACCCTCCCACCCCCACTCTGTTTCCTGGACCTACAAATTAAACACTCTCCTGCTTAACAAAAACAGACTTCCACTGAAAGGACCAACACATTACATTCTATTTAGGCATTATACATTTAGGCATTATACAGGATAATTTTCATGAAGGAAAAAACACTTAGAAATATGTCTTTTTATCACATGTGTATGGTCACCATAGTGTACCCATCTTCTGATTGCTGCTTTCAGCAGGATAACACACCATGCCAGAAAGCTCATAGCAAAGAGCATAACATTTAAGACAATACTAATCCTTCGGTTTGGTAGGCTCAAGGGTTTATACAACATTATTTTTGCAGTCACTTTTGCACACAAAATGGTTTTTACAAATTTTAGGCAATGTCTGACCAACACTGAGAAGGATGACTCACTATTTTGGCAAATCTCTGGGCCTCGCTCACCCTCTCCACCAACATCATCACTTCCTCCTCCTGGGTAGGAAAGGCTGGAAGTTTCTTCCCGATCAAGCTTTCAATTCGCTGAAAAAGCTCCACATCATACCTGGGATAACAGAGACGTGTTTGTTTACTGCACTGACTTTACTCTCACTTTGCGCAATATGTTGCTGTTTATGCACTATCTACTAAACCATTCAGAAAAATATATTAGCAATAATCTAATCACGCCAAGATGGTCTAAAAATGACTATAAAAGGAAACAAAGGTGAAAATAAGCAGGCCCGTCTTACTGAGTGACAAAAGTGATGGATTTCCCAGATCGTCCTGCTCTGGCTGTTCGGCCAACTCTGTGAATGTAGTCCTGTAAGATCAAACAGAT